>WYDF02065379.1:0-11621 GCA_009867245.2 Adranes taylori
TCGGTGCGAACAATACGGCTATTGTTATATAGCTAAAATCTGATGTCCAACTACCGATGATTTTCATTTTGATATAATCTGTTTTTTATTTAAGAAAGTTTATATTTGATATAATTTTTAGAATACCAATTGAAGCAAATTCAATTGAATCAATATTATGCGAAGCAATAAAACTGGAATTCCACGCTTATACTTCAATTGCTCAAAATCGTGCTAACTCGAGGGAGTTGAATGATTCGGAGAGAGCCAAACTTAATGAGCTAATTGTTGCTAATAAGGCTTTATTGACTCCGGTTGATGATGATGTTTTCAATTTAATTGGAGAGGAAAGCAAACTAAGTGTAAGTATATAACTTAAATTTTGCTCTTTTAACAATACTTCTATATATAAATTCAAATTTATTAATTTGAAAGAGGTTTTTACATTGTAAAAACCTCTTTCAATATACTATACTAAGGTATACTAAGGTTGACATAATATAGGTTAATATAATATACTAAGGTTGACAAAATAAAATAAATAAAAATACCGAAATTATTATAGTAAAAAAGCACGGATCAAATGAACGCATATCTTCGTTCGAATGCATTTGAGAAAGGTGTGTAGTTCAGGTGTTGAAATAAGTAAATTTTACTGAGTGCCAAATGTGTAGCAAAACGTAGGATTTTCTAAATGATTTCGTTATATAAAACGATCATTAGTAGTTCGAATACTTATTTACTTCGTAATATAAAAATATTTATTTCGTGATATATCAGTTATAGAACTATGGTTAGATTGTAACTATAGTTTCAACATTTTTATACTACTGACAGAGTGTAACCCTCATGCACCTTATTCCCACGTGTAAGCATCGTGCACGTTATTCTTCCATCTGTTAAAGTTAACTGTATGTTTGTCTAAAGATGGTTGGAAAGGTTGAAACTTTGTATTCCAACTTAATCATTATTCTCTAAATAATGTTTCAGAAAGTAAATATTGTTCCATTCGATCATATGGATAACCAGAAAGTAATGCGCTTGACTCATTCAATCTTTTGATAGTAATCAATCATATTGTTTGAAAGCATTCATTCGTTGAAATAAGATTTGCAGCACATTGTGCTGTCTTTAAAAACTATTTTCTCGAATATACGTTTGCGCTGCTTCTAATTCATCTTTGGATAATAATGTATATTAGATTCACTCATCATATTGTTTGAAAACTTTCTTTCGTCGAAGTTAGAAGATTCTTTCGTCGAAAGTTTGCACCACATTGAGTTGACTTTAAAAAATAATTTTCCTCGAACATATGTCCGCTTTTATTCTACGGTTTGTCTGTGTACTTTTTAATTTCATGTTCACACAGGTGTTTTCGCTAACTGATAAGACTGCATCAAAATAAATACTTTATCTAATAACTACTTTATGCATTTTATATACAAAGATGTATAGTAATTTATGAAATCTCTCTTCATTATTCTCGTAATACCCATGTATTAAGTATTTTTGTTAACAATAAGAATATTTCTTATGGAAAGTTGTGATAAATAATACTTGCATCTTACACGTGTTTTTGTACAACAGCAGTACGTTGTTCAAACATTTTCAAAACAAATCCAATATCATTGGATTTATCAGTTGATTACAATAATAATTAGCAATACATACATCCTTTTTATACAATTAGCTTTAATGATAAAAATACTTTACATATTTGACTCATTTACTATACATAAACCATTAAACATGCTAACAGTTGTTCAATCACATGCAAATGTTCGAACTCCAGGTCCGTGGGTGATATCACGCGTATCCTATTTTACTAACCTAACATGTATTATATTTTCCACTATTTTTATATCTTGAATGTTTGTCATGTTTGTGGACTTTTTCATGTAACTTTAATATAACTTTGTTTTGTAATTAATTTGAAATCGGGAAATCTAGTTATAAAACGTTGATTTAAATAGATGTAGAAATAAATAAAATAAATAGACCTACTAAACTAAACTATTAGAAAGGATATACTCAATAACTCATTTGCGAAGAACTTTTATAAACGCAGATAAAAGTGAAAATTTCACAAAGGATATTAAAATCGAAAGGTCTAATGGTAATTGAGTTTATATAAAAATAATAAAGTTGATACGAGATGAAAGTATCGATGATTTGTCAAAACTATTCAATAACATATACGAAACACGTCCAACATGAATGGATTTGCTCAATTTTTGGGGCTATTCGAAAAAACCTATAATCTTTGCGACAAATTCCTTAGGTCGCTATAATGACCAGTCATAAGATTAACTTTAAGACCTAAAACTTTTCATGAAAATAATTCACAGAAGTGTATGTGAAAAGGAAGTTAACCAGTCACTTCGGATTCAGAAAGGGTTTTGATACACATGAGGCATTCTCAGGTTTCAAAATGACGAAACTGTTTAGGGCTCGTGTAGCTTCATTACTGGATACAGACCTCCAGTAGTTTTGTCTATATATTTTTTTATCTTGTGTTAATCTCATCCAATTCCTTATACATTGAGGAAATATATCGTCGTCGACTCTCCTTATATTGTTCTTTGTTTCAAAATGCATCGTGTCGTGGCACAGATTCTGGAATTTTCCTTGTCCACCACCATCTAGGTCTTGCAATATGGCCCACCCAATTCAATTTTAAGACTGCAGTTCACTCGATTGCTTCATGCATTTGGATGTTTCTCTGATTTTAGTATTCGGCTTTTGATCTCTAATAGGTTCACATTAGACAACATTACCATGTTACATATTATTATGTGTACTACATAAAAATTCACAATTTCAGGGAAACGCAGAATTTTCAGATCCCGCTTTGTTAGATGTAATCAATTTAACAGCGGTCGCTATAAGGCGTTTAATAAAGATGGCGAAAAAAATCAATGCTTTTAAGAACATGTGTCAGGAGGATCAAGTAGCATTACTCAAGGGTGGATGCACGGAAATGATGATTCTACGAAGTGCAATGAATTATGATTCAAGCAAACAGAGGTGGAGGGTAAGACGTAACATTTTTATAGACGCTCTTACTGTTTTATTTTCTAAATGTTAATAGGTATATAATAAGTAAATTTCGTTTTACAGATACCTCATATAAAAGAAAGTCTAAGTAGTTTAAAAACGGACGTATTAAAGCAAGCCAAAGGAAATATATATGAAGAACACGAAAAGTTTATTCAAACTTTTGATCATAAATGGAGATCAGACGAAAATATCATTCTTATTATGTGTGCAGTTACTTTATTTACATCAGATAGACCGAGAGTTGTTCATAAAGATGTTATTAAACTGGAACAAGTACGTTTAACATGTAGAATTTGCATTTTTATTTTATTTATTTGGAAGCTTTATAGGCAAAACTAATTAGAAAGTTGGAAAAGAACCAAAATACAAAAGACGCCAAAATGAACAAAATACAAAGGAGATCAAATTTTTCCTTTAATGTGTAAGATTTAAGTCTCATTTGCGATGACCCTTTACAGATAAAAACCCATTATATTTATTATACATACAAGCAGTATTCGTTCAGTATATAAACAATATTGAGATATCTCGGTAATCTGAGGGAAATCGTCTTCCTAAAACATCTGATTTGTCATAATCCCCACATTATGATGCGCCTACGATAAAAATATATTATATAAAATATATAAAAATATGCGCCAATTTGTTTTTAAAGTGTGTTTTAAGATGCATTATTTTCTTACAGAATTCATATTACTATTTATTACGAAGATATTTAGAAAGCGTTTATCCAGGCTGTGAAGCAAAATCAACATTTTTGAAATTAATACAGAAGATTTCCGAATTACATCGAGTAAATGATGAAGTAATCAATTGTTATTTGGGTGTGAATCCATCAAATGTTGAACCTTTGCTAATAGAAATATTTGACTTGAAACATTAAAATATGTTTAATTTGTAACGATACCAAAGGTGATTGTACTAAAACCAAAATTGAGCTCAAAATCGAGAAGTTGCAATATTATTTTGTATTATTTTAAATATTAAATGACTTCTTTTATACTTTATTGTGTTATACATTCCGTAGGAACTATATTTTTCAGTTAATAATTTGCTTTAAGCCTTAAAATTAAGTTCTGTATATTACAAAATACACATGCTGTAAAGGTTAGTGAGATATAATTAAGACCATACATCTACATTATTCTTTTATTTTAACCATCGTGTTATATTTACAAGTACAAAATTTTTAATTATATTATGTTTAAAATTTTGTTTTATTTAACCTTCCACAAGTCACAGAATATTGGAGGTAGCTAATATTTTAGTGCAGGTCCTAATTATCGTTTATTTTATTAACGGAGAACAAATAACTATTTTATTGCCCATATTCAAAGTTTTAGTGAAACGGGTTGTTTTTCAAAATTCATTGTCGCATTTTAATTCAGAATCAATACTCCTGAAGTAAGTTTGAATTGTGATTGTAGCAATATCGAACTTGTAGCACTAATATCGAAATTATAGCACTGACCGAGAAACATATTAACAGTATGGAGATATTATTTAATTTAATACTGCTTTTATTATGATACAATGATAAGTTTTTGAAAACTCATTTAATTTTAATCAGAGGTGCTAATTTCGAAAATGTTATTGATAAGGAAGTAAAAATTGAGGCAGGGTGGACACGTGTTTCTGGCATAGTGGTGTAGCCTTTAACAACACCCTCTATTTCCAACTATAGGCGCAATGTATCATTGCATCGAGCTACGAATCCGACACTTAACAAGTACGCTATATGCCTCTGTAAACAAATTATTATAATTTCCCTCTTGAACGCAAAGTGTATGTAAATTTGCATATATTAAGATGTTAAATTTCTATTTATTCGCTATATACTGTATTTGGTATAATGCATTGCACCAGCGGTGTGTAATACAATTGACGTATGACTTCTATTTCGTTCTTTTTCTGAGAAGCGACATTGGTTAGATATAAAAACACTTTAATAGTTCATCTCAATTTGTCAGGTGCTATTTCGTCCATATGTATTACACACAGGTGGTCGTATATGGCATACTTCTATTAGTATTTATTTATATTATGACTAACAGAATCTGTGTTACGAAATTTTTAAGCTCTGCAAAATGTACGGTAATATTGCGCTAATTAAAGTATAGGACGTTATATCAACAAGGAAACTATCATTACAATTTTTAAATTATACAAATGTCTTAAAAACATGGAAGTTTCAAGATGTATGGCGTTATTTCACTGATTACCAAGGATACTTATCATCTTCTTTACGAGGAGCATCACTGTCGTATTCAACGACTTAGCTCTCTTGACCGCTACCGCCTGCATGATTGAAATGAAAATTCATCTTATAATGTACACCACCATCCTTGCATTAGCTTATGTAGACGAGTTGATAATTGATAAATATTTTGATATAGGTCCTAATGAGAAAGTAGGTGCGATGAGGCATCGTAGTATTATATCAACAACAGATATTTAATTACAACGAAGAAGACTAAACAATTAAGTCATTTGAGTCCGCTGAACAGCTGGAACGATTTGTCCAAAACTCATGATAATTAGGCAACGTCTTAGACATGTGTCAGCATCATTTTCGGGGGAAATAATTGTACCCAAATATGATAACAATCCAGCCGCTGAAACCGTCGTTTACCGAAAATCTTAAACCATTAGTCATAAGTGTAATACTGGAGAATTATTGGGGTTTTACTGAAGTATTAGAGTTTTGTTGGAGTATAATTTACGATTTATTGGAGTATTATAAGAGAATTATTGGTTGTATTGGAGTTTTAAGTTATGAGGTATTACTATGGCGTATTTGAGGAAAGTCGTTCGAATAGACCAAAAATATTTTGCAGCCAGTATCGAGCCTAAACCAGCAGCCGAAAATCGTCGTTAAAAGGAGTTATGGAGATATTAAGTTATGGAGTTATTGAGATATAAAGTTATGGAGATATTAAGATAACAGCACTAATGTTTTGTATGCAGTATTTGGGCAATCCGATTAAATGGAATTATGTATGGTCTTGACAGAATTAAGAACGAGTTCTATGGTCCTGACACGAATCTAGGACAAACTGTAGACGTAGATGGATTAAGTGATAGAAAAAACAAATTTGGAACACCAATGATGTTTTTTTGAATGGTTGGCGCAAGACATTCGAATCTTTATATGGAATCTTAGTATCCAGAGATAGCATTGGCTTGGGCTATCAGGCGACTGTATTGACAGTATTATAATTTAAAAATATTTCAATCTTACTATTTTTGTTTTTATTTTGCTTTCTATTATATTTCTTTATATAATTAAAAAATATATATGCAAACTTTAAATAGAAATGTGATGTTTCTTTAAATGTAATCTTCCTTATATTAATTAACCGTAAAAAGTTAGTCTAAGAACTTAATCACTTGAATTAAAACATTTCTCTATGTAGCTCCGTAGTTTTTGTAACTGAAAGTTTAATGTTTTTTTATCATGTAGCATTTAATGATTTTAATTGACTGGGTCGTCGATTCACATGAGGAGGGAATATGTCACGGGGTAGATTTATTCACGAAGAATAAATAAATTTAATCAAATTATTTTTTTAAGAAAATAAAAATTTATTTAAAACAATTCAAGTTCAACATTTCGGCTATCATTTACTTTGTTTAAAATCAAAAGATGTTTTAAGAACGTGTAGAACGTTTTCCTATTTCATTATCCATGGAGTAAATAGAGTCTACTACTGTTTGACTCGCGCTAAAGAATGAACAAAAACAATCTACGCAAAGACAAAGTAATAATCACAATCCATATACACAATAAGTGTTCACAAATCATTTGTAATATTAATGCAATGTTTAATAGGGGTTTCGTTAGCAAGGGGTTTTGACTTTAATAAAAGCATCAAAGCAAAAAGAAAGCGACGTATATATCACAATTTTATTCTAACCACAATCATTTTTGTTACATTTTGGACAGACTAGAGTACTATTAAATTCACTTCGTGATTTTTAATTTGTTAGCTTACTTAAGTTTGTTAAACCAAATTATTCCCGAAACTTGAAATAAATATTTATCGCTATGAGTCGTAGAAACAACTTTGGCCCGATTTACTGCTTTTTCCACCAACACTACTACCGACACTTCGTTTCATTGAAGAACTGTTTTCTTTTCGACCAAGAATTGGACTTCCACCACCACCCATATTTCTGATAAGATTTTTAAGACTTTTTGCTTGATTATCTGTTCCACTACTTTCCTGCAAATTGACTTTTTAACTTATACCGAATATCAAATAAGTACAATTCATTTAAAGAGATTTCTCAATCTTTTATAATTCCAATAATTTTTTGAAAATTATTCATTTGAATTAAATTTATCAAATTAGGAACTGCGATAATATATTATACTAAAACTGCAATATCAATTAAAAATGTTATAGGTTTTAAATTTATTTCTCTGTGTAATCAATATGAAAGTAAAATGTGTTCATACCTGTGCAATTATATAAAAATCATCGGACAGATGAGGTGGTGGTTCTACTTGACAAGGATTAATCGAAGATACATTATTTGATGAATCCGAAGGTCCTTTCTCAATTAGCAGTGAAAGACGTTTTTTCAATGATTCATTTTTTTCTTCTAAAGCTTGAATTTTCTGCGCGTCTCTTTCATAATGTAGCAATGTTGGTAATGGCATGTACTATATTACAATAAGAAAAGATATTATAATGTAGTTACTGATTTAATGAAATTCTTATTACTAAAAACATGTTTTCAAGTTACCTGAAATATTGATGCCAAAAAGTTGTGAAGTGACACTAAGAGCGTATCTTGCCATTGTTTTGTAAAATATAAAGAAAAAGTTGAATTTTCTTCTGGGTTTCTTATATACGGCAACACTAGTACAAAAAAATGTCCAATAAATAATAGCCGAGCTATATTGTAAAATAGGTATTTTGTAAAAGAAACTAACAGAGTTAAACACAATCTGTATTACATAAAGAGCTCGTATCTAATTTTTATTTGTTCAAATGCTTAATTCGAAAGACACGTTTAAGCGCAACCATTCGTCATTGGAAAATAGCCAGTTGAGTGAATCTAGCATTTTTATAAAAAAAGCGTGTCAATATTAGAGTTATTCGAAATAATGAGGTTTCAAGTTTCAAATTTCTGCAAGCTACATTAGCTTTGAAACCTATTTATCTTTAAGTGTGACTCCGTACGTTACCCCAGAATCTATTAATACAGTAATAGGTCAAAAATAGTTTATATGTGCTACCAGATTCTAATACAATCATTGTCCTCCCAAGCATTTTTATCTTTCATATACATACACAATTTTCTCTCAATCAAGATATAGGATTCATGTTTGGACAATTTTTTCTATTTTACCTTAGTCTTTTGTATTCAAATCACTAAAAACCGTTTAATTTTTTAATTTCTTTAATAAATCTAATATGGCGGAAATGCGCCGTTGTTTTTTGTTCAGAAATTTAGTTTAAAATTAAGAGGGTGAAATTTTGCACATACATAGTACATTGAATACATAGTACATTCTATTAGAACGCTTACTACTGCTTCCGCGACGTTACCACGTTCAAAGTTTAACAAACTTTTTCAGAAAGTTCCTTTACTATTTAAGCGAATAAGAAAGTTATAAAAACGCACACGCAATCTTGGGAGTAATTTTACCTTGAAAAAAATTGTACTGCCCTAAATATCTCGGTTCCTATGAAAGTTAGAAAAATAAAACTTGGGAAATATATGTAAGACTAAGAGACCTCAATTTTACCAATGTAAATAAGTATAACATGTTCAAAGATCTGAACGAGTCGTTTCAAAGATATGAACGTGTCGTTGCCACGTTTAAAATTTAACATACTTTTCGATATATATCAGGAATTATAAAAGATAGGACACTTAATAAACTTTATAGTATATGCTACCTAAAGCTCCATCGCATTTATAAATTGTTTTTCTTTTCTTACAATTTAACATATATACAGAGTGTTTTTTTGCAAACTTTGCGATCCATTTTATCGCAAACAGTTATTGTACTACATTAAATATCTCAATTCCCATGAAAGAATGAAACTTAATGAACATCTGAGATCGAGGGACCTCAATTTTGCGCAATTCGGATATGGAGAAAATGTGACTCAAAAGCAGCAGCGGAGAAAAAGTGATTCAAAAGCGGCAAAGCTGTCCGTGGCGTAGGCAAATATAGGGACCGGGGAATTAATGGGTTGGCGAATTCACAAGCCCAAGACAGTTTGGCATGCTTCGCACGCCAGAGTGTCCTTTTAGAAATCAGCTGAAAAGAGTCAGCAGCGGCCGAAGTACGGAGAGCAGGGGAATCATGGGTATGCGATTTATAGGGTAGGCAATTTATACACGCTAATTTTGTTTAGTTTACTCTAAACAACTAACTGTGCTAATTGAATTAAATAGACGAGTGATAAGGTCAACATTAAATAGGTCACCTTTTGTTTTATGCAACATATATATCAAATGTATGACTTCCTTCTAGCTTGTATTTCTCTAGCTTTTTGATATAACACATCCCTCGTACATTATTTCATTGGGTAGTCATTATATGCTTAAGCCGATTCTTCAGTTATTTTAAAATTTATTTTGTACAGGGTAACATTAAAGTTTTTGTCGAAATGTTGTCTTCTATAAAGATACACACATCAATCGAGTTTTAGTGTTTGCCATTCAAATCTCAAACCTGCGTGGAGGAAATAAAGGAACCTTGATTCAATTCTGTTCGCAATATTAGTGTTTAGATCTCTATTTATCAAACATGACATAACAAGTGGCATAACACACATAACATGACATAACAAATGGTGGAATTTGGACGGTAATTGCCAACTCTCAAATGTAAATATGTGCCCACAAAAAGGAAACAATATTCCTTTTCCAGTTTCAATAAAATATGTCCCAGAGCTTGGAACTTGCATATGAAGGGATAAGAATGATTACTTTTCCGAATATTTATGCTTGGTAAGCTGAAAAGTACATTAATACCTTAACCTTCTGTAAATTTCCACGATTTTCTCGTACATATTCTAAAATATATTAGCGGTTATCCCCAAAGATATAGATAGTGCAAAGCTTGCACATTGAATACTTGTCCCTACCAGGTTTGAGTCCTACTTTCTAACGAAAATCTTACATATCCAATATAATGGATTTTTTTCTTCTCTAGAGTAGTCTGCAAGTACTGGATAATTGATTTCCCTAAATACTTCACCGTACATCCTCCGCGAAGTAGCTAAATGCACGTTTCTGCTGCGATGAATAGCTACATCCCGAATTCCTCACCAATTGTACAAAATTCTTACTCGTGGCATCAGATTGTTGTTATATATAAGCTTTGTTACAAGCGCTTACTTAAAATTATGTCATACTCAATGCAAAATTTAATACGAATGTAATTATTGTGTAATTATTAATTGTACTAATTATTATAATCATTGTGTAAAAAATATTGTAGTATTATTGTGTAATTTTAATGTAACTAGTGTGTAAATTACGAATGTAGTTAATGGAATGTAATTAACTAAAACATGTTATACTTACTGAACCACTCCTTCCACTCCGTTAGGCCTTGCAATTCTGACGTCATTTTTGCGAAAAAATCATTTATTTTATCAGTTTTATTAGTGACGACCGCATTTACTAAATATAACTTTAGTACAGCAAATTCTAATTTTTTTGCTCCTAAAAATTTAAACCTAATTATAGTTCAACATAATATATAACTGAAGTTTTGTATTTAAATTAATCTATTCATAGATTGCTTACGACCCCCAGCTTTCATATATTACAGTTAATGTCAAAAATTGTAATACTACCAAAAGCAAACAAAGCTCGTTCATACAGCTTATTCAATCAAGCAGCTAACTATTCAATTAGCTCCAACAATACATTAAGAGAAAGTTGATTAGTATAAACACGCACAGCTATGATTGTGCGTGGCTAAGGCGTACGGTGCAGCTTTTCCACTTTATATCCTACTGATGATCAATGACCCATGTACTATAAGGAAGTGTTTGACATCCTAACATCAATTGCTAAAAATGTACTATCCTGCCAAGGATTTACCAAAACGCTGAAGAAGCGACATTTAGGGCCTCGCACGCAAAAAGGATTCTCACACTTTTGCAATCACATACGAAATTAAGCCCCCATAGGTTTCTCTATTGATAGTACCTCAGGCAGTAAGTAGTATACATCAAGTTGTTTTAGTCATTAGTGTGATACTGATATTATAATACAATGACAATGAGTATTGTAGGTAATTAATGAATTTGGAGCAAAAGAGAAAGTATAGGCGATCAACCGCTCGGTTCTCCATCACAAGTACAAAACATTTAAATATACATATAGACTACACTATTTAAAAGCTCTTTACTAATCAATAGGACATTGTATTTTTGTTTGTTTAACTGATTTATTTATAACCATAAAAGCCATTGAGGCGTACATCAGTCGTTCAGAAATGCTTATAATTCCTCTTGCTAATAGAAAACAATGCCTAAACATCGTTGATTTACGTTGAATAATTATTGTATAGAAAATGGTTTTTTGTACTAAACTATACG
>WYDF02065390.1:0-11621 GCA_009867245.2 Adranes taylori
ATGACTAGAAAATGCAAAGATAATTTTGGGTTTCTAATTTAAAATATTACTACTTAAAATAATTTGCTTGTGTTGAAATATTGTTTGTAATTTTAGATTCGATGAATGAATATCTTTTCTACAACTCGTTCTAGTGTCCATTAGAAACGATCTTTTGTAATAAAAAATCCATTAATGTTGGCTTTAAGCGACATTTGTTTCATACCGATAATATACGAGAAAAGCAAATTTAAGACGAAGCAGTTTACGGAACAGAATCTGACATTAAATATGTTTAGGTTAAAAGAACCATAGGAAAATATTCCATTCGGCTTTTTATTGGAGAAAAGTAGTTAGTGACTTTGTGAAGTTAAAAATACAAAAAATATCAGAATTTTCCGATCTACTTGCAAAATCTCTCTGAGAAATAGGAGAAGTAGAGAATCACTGAAAACTTTGAAAAAATGTTTTGAAATTTCCATGAAATAGTAAAACGAGCGGGAAAACTCGCAGTAGATCTAATAAACGCAGTTGTCACTAAAGTTTGTAATTCTTATAGGAAGCGCAAGCAGAACAAGCCACAAAGATATTGGTGGATGAACTAAATAGCCATACAAATAAGCTCTTACTCAGCTTGTAGTAGAACCTTTATTGGCATAATCAATTTAACACAATACAATAACTCACTAAAACACAATACAATATTTCCAGAAAAGTAAGCAATATATATAAAATTCTAATTTTAAGAGAGGATATAGAGAGAAAAAGAGTGCAGGAAATCCACAGGTAAATCTATCTTCTAGAAACTCTTCAATTTTATCTCGAATTACCCCTTCCTTATATCAATCACTATCTTTTTCATTATCTGTTTCACTATCTTTTACAAATCTGCCTATTATTAGTCAAACTTCTTTCTTCCTCATTCCATTTCAAATCCTCACATTCCTTTACCAGTGCTCCCAACTGTCCTCCTTTTCCACATCTTCTTTCTTCCTCCCTCATCCAATACTGGTTCCCTCTTTCTCGCTCCCACACCTAAATTTAGCACCCATCCTTTTTTATTTCATACTTCTATCCATCATCAAATACTCTGGTATTCTACCCTCAATCAATATACAATACTTATACCTACGTTATATATTGTTTCCCTTAATCTTGCACCTTGCTCTTCTACATCCTTCATCCATTCACTTCATTTATATTATAATATTCTTCCCTTACTTTACAATAGCATTCACCCATAGACCATTCAACTCGTTCATAAATCTTTCCCCTCGCCCTGTTCCACACACTCATGCTTCCCCCTTCAATCATCTCATTCATCGGATCTAAGTGCACCAAATTAAGTGCACCACATCATAACACTTTCATTTTCCTTCATCATAACTTTCCTCGCATATCTCAATATCTTATTAACCACATCCACATCACACTTATACCTACTTCGCTCTTGCAGTATAATTTCATCTGGAGTTGATTTCTCTACTCCAATTATCGTTTTCATACATCCTATTTGCATTCTCTCTATAATCTTGACTCTCACTCACTGTCCATACTTCCGCACCATACATCAAAACCTCATCAAGGACGTATGAAACGCAAAGTTCTAGGAGACGCAATAACCTCCAACAAATTGAAATCGAAAGAAAAATCAGTAAAAGCCTAATTAAATAAATCAGAGCAAATGAAACTAAAATCTGGAACAAGCAAATACAAAGAGTCGACGAAGATGTACAAAGTGCGTTATAAAAGATCGTCACGAAAAACCTGGGCAAGCGACTAATTTCAAGGACCCTCTAAATCTCCTCTTCCCATCTTGGACAAGAAGTGAACTTTGTAAGAGCTCTTTTCTACTCTTGTTGGCTCGATGATAGCAGATTTTTAAGTTGGGCTGTACCGCAATTAGTAAACTAATTACTGGCAATTATGGAGTAACTTTTTAAGACAGCGAATGCTAATAATTGAGACACACAGCGTGACATCTAAATAAGAAATCTGTAATACGTTATTGTAAGTAATAAATAAGTGAAATGTGCATGTACAACAAAAGTGGTGTAGAATTTAATTAAATGAACTTCTACACATACATGCATTTTGATTGATATTGATGACACTATGCGGCACATGCCACCTTTGTTAAGATGGACTTTGTATGTAACATAAATGCAAGCTAATTTTTGCTAATTTAAACATATCTTGTTTTGATTATGTGAAATACTATACGTATGAATTTTGATAAGTATGACACCTAGCATTTATCAATATTTTAATTACATCATTCATGCCACATGTATATAATTTTCTCATTGTATTTTCCTAGAGGATTTTTTTATTAAATGAACTGAGAGGGTTTCTTTATTTTAGAGACTTTGATACATCTAAATATAAATTAGAACAATATATAAAGCTATGTAATAATATATGAATAATATAAATATGAAATTTAAAAAAATGTAAAATGGTGCTTTAAAACGTCGACACATTTACTACGAACACAGTTAAATACCTTTAGGGATTATCACGGAGTATAAGCACCGTAATACTTATCCTACAGATAACCGCACTATATTAGTGAAAGAGATTGAAGGAGGCGGGAATTTCGCATGGGATGTTAAGAATGTTGAGGAGTATGTATGACGGAACTATGGTAAGGGCGAGAGTGAATGCGGAGCTATCTGAATGGTTTGAGGTGGAAAATGGGGTTATGCAGGGGTGTCCCTTAGCGCTTTTATTTAACATTTACATGCCTGATTTAGAGAATGCTTGTGAGTAGGCGCAAGCTGGAGGAACACAGATTGGAAGGCATAAAGTATAATCGTTGACTTATGCCGACAACATAGTATGTATGGCAAGTAATCGAGAAAAGATGAATGATATGATAGGGAGGGTTAAGAGGTATATGGAAAAAAGAGGGTTAGAAGCCAATGGTGTGTAAAGTAGGTGGAAGGGAACATAGGAGCGATGTATTTAATTTAGGATGAAAAAACATTGACGTAGTGAAGAAGTATAAGTACCTGGGTTATATGATGACACAAAGTGGTTCATGTAACGAACATATTAGAATGATAGCGAAGAGAGCAAGGGTAGTGATAGAAAGAATGAGGAAGGTATGGGAATGGAGATTCTGCGACTCTGTAAAGAAGAGGTTGATGATTATGGATGTGTGTGTGAGGAGTGTAATAATGTATGGGGCGGAGGTATGGTCGATATGTGTAAGTGAAATGAGTAAAAGACTGCAAGCATTTCGCATCAAAAAGATTCTCGGTGTGGACAAAACAACGCCTTACGAAGTTGTATTGCAGGAGACTGGAAAAAATAAATGCTGGTCCGTAGGTGTTAAAAAGATGGTGAAATTTGATAGAAAAGTATGAATGAATGAAGATGAGAGATTAGTGAAGGAAGTATATATAGAGGGATTGAGAGAAAGGGATGTGGAAATATGTGGTTAGAGAAGAGAAAGAAATTGTATGAAAGAATTAGGTGGTCAATGAGTAGATGGGGAGAAAGGGTGATTGATGGAGAGTGAGTGGTGAATGAGGTTGTCGAGAGAATATTGGATATGGAGAAACAAGAGAGGGATGATAGGATACGAAGAAGTAGGTTTTATTAGGATGCGAAGAAGTAGGATCTGAAGGCAAATAAATAATTGCTTACGATATTTACAGACATATGGAAGTATCTGGAAATTACAACAAATGATTATCATGAACATCAACAACAATGAATATTGATCTAGTAAATAAAAATGAAAATATATGAGCAAATAATGTCTTGGAGACTACGGATTTGATGAACCTGTATTCTCCAGACATTGCTCTATTTACTTGTTACGCGAAACTTATAGAAGCACGAGGAAATGCAACAACATCAGGATATGTTACCACCATTCCCACGTTAACACTCGTTAAACAATGTGGCAGAGAAAATGAAGAGAGGAATGCCCGAGATCCCGATTAAATTCCTAAGAAGCGCTAAAAATAATAGCAAAGCATAACCCGAGAGCTCTTCTAACGGGATTTAATCATTTAAGTCCTGAATTAACTTTTATTTCAAAATTTGCAGAATTTCAGAACATTAATTGTAATGAAACACAAAAGTTATTCAGTAACGCTTTCCTCATTACCATCTATCCCTTAAGTTAATTAAGGTACTTGGAGCTATACGTACAATATATAATCTAGCTTGCCTAATTTGTTGAATTCGTTCTTCTATTTCAAGTCTGCGGCTTTCACAAAGTATCTCGAAATATTCAATTGTAGATAGCTCTTCATTTCCTGACTCCGAATCAGTAGGTGTAAGTGCAAAAGGCTTAGGTGTTAAATATACCATTATGTTCATCTTTTAATTCAGATTCAGAGTCTGCAATGAAATCTTGTAAATTTGCATTAGCTTCCAAATCCACTGAATTATTTGTTTCAAATTGCTCATTACGATCATTATTACTATTCATGTTTCCATTTGTAGAATTGAGATATATGGTATTGGTTATCGTAGTGCCATTTTAAGACAAATTTTATTTCAACATATAATACTGCTTATGTAATATTTGTAAATATTTTTATAACAAATCACGTGTAAATATATGCCACCTTCTCAAAATAAGATAATACCATATCAAGCCACATGTTATATTTTTCTAAGTCGTTATAAAATTCAATATTTTCGTTCCCATATTTAAAAGGCCAAGCCACAAGGCTAAATTACTTTCGTTTTTAGGTTGCCCTAGTATAATTTCTTAGTTTTATAAATGATGAAAATTTATAAAACTAGGATATTGGAGGTACTTTTTATCTTTCTTTAGTGTTCCACTTGCTTGCATTTAATCGTTTTTAGAATCCAGTATGGTTTATTCTCTCAATGTGTGTATTTATGAGTACATAATTAGATATTGCTTTATTTACGTCTTAGAATCGCATTCTGAACATTGAAATGGTTTTTGCCAGAATGTAAAAATTGATGATGCACTACACTTTGTGTGTAGTTTCAAAATCGCATTCCAAACATTTATATGGCTTGTGTTTTGAATGATTGCGCTTGTGAGCTCTAAGAGTATATGTTTGTATTGTTTTGAAATCACATTCCTAACACTGATAAGATTTTTCTCCTGAATGAATGCGTTGTAAGTTATGAGGTTTCTCTTTTGTCTAGTCTTAAAATCGCATTCCGAACATTCAAATTCATGTGTCTCTTTTAAGAGAACCTGTTTATGGCGTATAAGACTACTACTCTGGTGTTTACTCTTAAAATCGTACTCTGGACTTATATTCGCGCGCCGCCTTACAATCACATATAGAACATTCGAACGCTTTCTGTTTCAAATGTATATGTATATGAACTGTTAGACAACTCCTTTGTACAAGTTTATATTTACGTTCTGTACATTTATATTGTTTTACTGTTGATTGGATTCGTTTGTGACCTTCCAGCAAGCAATTCATCATTGTCTTATACTCACAATGTACGATTTAAGCCGATTTAAGCCCGAAATGTGTATATTTGCGATACGTAAGCACTATTTTACGTGCAGGATGGTTTATTTACAGGATGGATCCGCTTGTGTATCGTTAAATAACATTTGTCTTGACTTCTGAAATAACATTCCGGACACTGGAAAGGTCCTCTTGAATAAATGCGTTTGTGACTCTTCAAATTTCGTTTATATAAAGCTTTGTAATCACACTTGAAATGTTCAAACGTTTCATCTCCTAAATGATTAATACTTTCAATCTGAAAAGCAACGAAAGTACAAAACTAATGTATCCGTAAACTAAGTTGCAATAATTAGTAATACTATGACTCTCTTCCCGTTAGCTTTCTGCCTGCACCGTCACTGGTAGTTGGTGCCGTGAGAATTATTTGCTACGAGAACGAAATATAACGAGTCTTGTTGCGGAATAGTATAGTTCGATTCCAATCAAAACGAGTATGATGCAAAGTAATCTACAGGATCGATCTGGAAAGCTAATATGCTTTTTAGCACTGGCCCAGCCTATTCGAAGTCTAGTAAGCACGTATACGGCGTACCCGTCTTTATACATACTTCAGCTATGTCCTACGAAGGAGTTTAAGGAAAAGGAAAAAGTCACTCTTGGAAAGAGTCCAAAAAACACAAAAGGAAAGAGTCCAATAGTGTTAGGTAGGTGTGTACCTATTTACCGGAAGGGTAAAAGAAGGTGCGACGGTTTCACTTCGATGTGGAGTGTAACATTGTAGTACTGTAGTTGAGTAAAAAACTTCAGTTAAGGAATTAAACAAAGTCGGCTCATAAATGAGTTCGTTTTTGGGCACCCCAGCCTTGAGTACATAATTCAGCCCTGATGTAACTCATCGGTTGGACAGGCAAACTTCATACTTCTGAGAGTCCTTGTTGAATTTTATGTTAATAAAAAAGCGGTAGCTGAATTAATTTTCGAGAAATTCTGTTGGGTATGGCGCTGAAAGACGCCCAGATTTCACATATTAGGATTAACGGCACATTAAAGTCTGACCGTGGACAAACGAACGGAAATCCGAGAACACATAAGGGACTCTCTTCTGATAGTCAAATGCGAAAGGACCAAACTAATCCATAAACTATTCTATCAGACTCAAAGGATAGAGTTAAGCGCTATAAAATCCCCTTAAAGAGTGGCAACGACGCAAGCGCTCGAACTTATTGAAGGAAGCCTATCATTCTATATGTTGGCAACAGAATAGACCAGATTAGAGTGATGCACAGAAGGGCTCCGAAAATCTTCTAAGAGAGCGAATGTTAACAAGGTGGCACACAAAATGCGACCAGCGAGAAGGTAAATTGATATAGCTATAATTACACCAAATCAAGGCTGCAGAGATAACTGCTTGTTTCAAGTGTTAACGAATTACGGTACTTCCCAGTTTCGTTATAGCGAATAGATAATCTCTGAAAAAGGTAATTGCGTTAAGCATATGCGTATGGCTACACATGGAACTTTGTTTTCAGATTCGCGCAGCTACATTTACGTCTCGTGTGCGAAGAACCTAAATATATTTTTCAACTTGGGAGGTGTGTTTACGTCTGAAACAGTTAGTAAGTTAATATGACAAGATTTAGTATTCTTTATTGCCAAAATGTGCGTGGTTTTAAATTTTTTTTTAATGAAATTGTATTCAATAGTTATTTTTACTTTACTGGTCAAAGTGTAAAATTTTTGTTTAGGTTTTAAAAAATACTAATAGTTAACATTTGCTTATTACGGGAGATTTACATGCAATAATACAATTACATGTATTCTTAAAATGTAGCATTCTAAAATAATGGATAAATAGACAGTACGTTATTTAGTTCATTCATGATATATTTTCGCCTGCGGATGATTTCTAAAAACGAAACGGATAGCAAAATTAGGCCAGTAGGTCAATAAAAAAAAAGTACAATTTTGTTAATGATCATTTCATGAAGCTTTTTGATTATATCATTGTTAAGAAAGCTTGAATTATATCATTATTGAAGTAAAATGGGAGGTGGAGGAGCAGCAGAAAATACAAGATAGGAAGAAAATTAATTGAAAATGTGTAAAAATTTAGATTTTATGTTAAATTATAATGGGAGGTACAATGGACATATAAGATTGGCAGGAAAAAAAGTTAAAGTAGCAATGGAAAGATTAAGATGTGTGTGGGAAAGGAAATTTGGGGATTCGGTGAGAAAGAAAATTACAATAATGGAAGTCTGTCTCCAAAATATTATGTAATGTGGAGCAGAAGTAAGGGGAGGGAGATAAAAGAAAGAACGGAGATGGAAAGAGTAATGTGTGTAGTATTGAGGTGAATAAGTCAACACCGGTTGAGATAGTTTTGTAAGAACGTGGGAAGTATAAATTTTGGAATAAAGAAGTTAGTAAGGCATGAGAGAAAGGTTGTGGTGGATGAGAATGTGATATTGGTGAAAATAGTTTATTTGAATAGTATGGAGGAGGGTATAAGGAGTAGATATCTGAATAATGGATAAAAGAGAGCAAGAAAGTGTCTGAAAGAATAGGATGGTCTATAAAAAGATCGTGCAAGACGTGAATGTGCGAGAAAACATGTAAAACGTGATCTGGACAGAGCTGTAAATGAAGCCGAGATAAATCATGAATGATACTAAGGTGCAAGAAAAATAAAAATCTTAAGGAATGGAAGAAATAATAGGAAATATTACAATACAATGAATGGGGAGGGGGTGTCTGAGCATATGGCAGCTCATGTAGGTATGGAAAAAAAAGAATGATTGCCCGATTTAGATGTGGAAGTGAGGAAAGGGGAAACAGTTGCTGGATGGACGAGAGAGCGGATATATATGGAAGAAATGAGGAAAGGAAGAAACATTGGGTGAATGCATGTATGAAAATGAATTGGAGTAAGAAAAAACGACAAAAGCGGGAATATAAGGATGTGTTTGGGTGGAGGAATAAAAGGTATAGATATAATAGAAAAATGTATTGAGGAGAGACGAAAGATGGAAGGGAAGTAAGGAAGAGAAATAAAATAAAGGGGAAACTGCTTATTCCTGCTAGGGGAAGGAAAAGTACAAAGTAGGAGGTTAGTGTCCGTTCTCAATCTATGTTGGTTTGAACTAATAAGTGACTGTTCTTACTTAACCTATTCCAGAGATTGAAAAATAACAATAAACATTGGTTCTAAATATAATAAATACTTTATTTGTAGGGTTCATCAACAGCCTACCGTAGTTTTTAATAATTCCTAATTCTTTTTAAAGAACTGTCTGCGTTTTAGCATTGCCTTCAAAATAATGGATAATATTCATTAAGTCGTTATTCTCTGATAAAAAAGGTTTTCCTCTATTTCTTCTAAGTATTCCGTAATCGAAAGGTAAGTTCTTCTAT
This sequence comes from Adranes taylori, assembly GCA_009867245.2. Classification (NCBI taxonomy): domain Eukaryota; kingdom Metazoa; phylum Arthropoda; class Insecta; order Coleoptera; family Staphylinidae; genus Adranes; species Adranes taylori. The sequence goes on from WYDF02065390.1 coordinate 8,826, forward strand.
ATAATTTTCATACAGGCGAAACTAATATTTTTCGTATTTATTTAATTCTGTAGTTCCCTACTCTATAATTACTCGCTATAACCTAAAAAATTGGGAGGAAAAGTTGAAAGAAAACTTGGTCACTTATTTATAATTCCCAACAGAAAAGTAGTAGGATGTTTGTGAACGAAAGGGTTGGATGGTCTACTAGTAGGTGGTTGGAGATGATATTGATAGAAGAACAGGTTATAGCAGCCGGACTTGCTCATATGGAGAGATTTAGATTTGGACAAACTCGAGATTTTGAATTTAATGAGCAACAAATGAGCATTGTTATAAGCAACAAAATGGAAAACCCATTCAGAGATTCGAGACCTACATCCGACTGGCTGTCTTCGTTCATGGTAAGAAATCACTTATCTCTGAAGAAACCCCAGAGTGTAGAATTTGCAAGGAGAAATTGTATGGATCCGTTTATAATATATAAGTATTATAATCAACTATATGCAACCATTGTTGGCTAGGGTCTTGAAGAGAAACACCATCTTATTTTTAACCTAGATGAGACAAGCTTTGCCGTGACCCGTCGAATATTAAAGTTGTAGGAGGAAACGATCTACCTTGTTCGAGAACCACAAGCACCCCTGGACGTGATAGTATTTCTGTGTTGTTTATAGTATATGCTGCTGCGCAGAAACTTCCTCCTTTAATTACATTCAAAGGAGTTTCTGTATGGGACAAATGGCAGCCAGATCCACATGAATTCTACGAAGGACTCTCATATGCACAGCAATCTATGTGTCTACATGTGTCTCATATGAAGCAATCCATCAGACACATACAATCCATGTGTCTCTTAAGCTTGTTACAACGAGTCACAGAAACGCATAACAATCTTGATTTTGCCTCCTTATTCATCCCATATTTTGCAGCCACATTGGCAATAGCACCACAAAAAATTGCCTAAAGCAGAGTTTGTTAAAATGATTGAAAAAAATTAGAACAAGCTATCATACATAATGAATTTGCGAAAGCAGGAATTGTACCATTTAACAAAAATAAGATTCCTCAAAACATGTTCGAACCCAATGCTCGTAATCGTTACAACACAACTGTTTCAAATGGGCGTCTTGAACCTCTCAGTACAAAGAAAACCTGTCTGGACAAGGTAATAGCGTGCCTTTACGCCAGTCTCCAATGAAGAAATAGCCAACTCAGAAAGAACCATTCAGGATCTTAGCTAATTTAACAACTCATACCACATCTAACGATGCTTCAAGCGACCTTATGGTAAATAGGCGTTCCCCACAACCCACCACTTTATCTGCTGACAATACAGACAATTGACCGATGATAGGTTCAGAACGGAGTTAACGTATATTCACTTATATAAATACAATGATGTTCTGTAAAACGAGGGCGTTGATAAAGCTTAAATACCTTATAGCAGAAATGGCCATCCACGCAAAAGTACATCGGAATTTTTTCTAGCTTTATAGTCTCTCATATATGATTCGAAGATTACCTGCTTAAATATTTAATTAAGGTGGTTGCTTCATAAAGCAAAACGATATCCATCCACCTAATTTACTAAACAGAATTAAGACAAAGAGAACTAGGATTTGTCAGGGATCAGAAAGAATAACAGCAGATGAGGTCTACCAAAAACTGATGCCCTTGCAGGAGAAAAAGAAAGAATTGGAAAGAAAAAAGGAGGAAGGAAAAACCATATAGGCTGAAAAGGCAAAAGAGAAGGAGGAAATAACAAATACAACAAAAAATAATACTACATCATGAAAAAACAAAAAGAACGAAAAAAGAAGTCCCAATAATCTTGTCCGATTTTGAAGCAGATATTAGTTGTGGGGACTCGGAAGAAGAGTTTGAAGACGTTCAATCATACGTGCAACAATCGATTGAGTATGACAAGCACCACAAAATGGTGTTAATGATTTGGGTGTTGGCATCATTTCTTAGGAAAAAAATGTTCGACGCTATGTAGGACAAATAGTTCAGTTTGATAAGGGACACGCTCTAGCTACATTTATGCGGAAGAATTTATCCTCCTGAAGATCAACCTCACTTCGATATCCGGAAAGTGACGACACAAGTTTAATTGATAAGAATGACATTTTACGCATTCTCCTTGCTCCTAAAATCGGTCGTCGAGGAGAAGTAATTTTTTATTTGTATTTCTCGGACTATTGTATTTGTTAAGTTATTTTTTCATTTACATTCTATAAAAAACGTGAATACAATGAGTTTATACCTTTTTTTGCATTTCAATGTATAAACCTTTAATCCAGATTTATACTTGATGCAATTCAAAACTCCATATCTTGGCGAAGTTTTGTCTGATTTTAAAATTTTAAAAAATAAAATGGTGATTTGGAGTTAGTTGCTCTTTTCTGCACTAGCTCCGTTGAATTATCAATTCACAGCAAATGCATTTGCAAGAGAGTTCTAAACTTACTCGTTTTGGCGGGGTAAGAGCGTAAATCGGACTTGAACCAGGTTTTCATATAATTTTTAGGGTATCAGAAAAAACTACTATACTATTAACAAGAACATAGTTTAAGGTAAACAATGCAAAAGAAAAAATAATTTAGCATTCATAGAAGTGAGGCAGATAGTTATAGGGGGATGACTATTAGGAATGGGTTATATAGACTGTATGCAAGGGTGGTGAATGGTAAATTGCAGAATGAAATGAATGCGAAGAGAATACTATCAAATAAGCAGGTGGGATTCGTGAGGGGCAAGGGTACAACGGATAACATAGTTACGTTAAATTACTTAATAAACAAGGAAGTGAGC
>WYDF02065401.1:0-11621 GCA_009867245.2 Adranes taylori
ATATTATATATGTTAAAACCGTCGCAAGTACTATTATATATCACTTACTTTCTTTGTGACTCGAGTTTCGGGCGTGGGCCCATTATCGAACTGACTGTTGTAACAACTATAGTGCTTACGCGATATATAATAGTGCTTACGACGTTTTTAACATATAAAAAATTATTTATAATGAGCACGTAACAAAGATAATACATAATATATATATATATATATAAATACTCATAATGCTAAATATTAATATTAATAATGCACAATATTAACATTAATATTTGGCATTAACATTTTATATTTAGTTATCTTATATAGTAATGAGATACGTTAAATAGAAGTACTCAAAATGAAGTCTAACCTTTTGCGGTTGCCGCAAAAGAGCATTAATATATTCATAAAAGTCTCGTAAATGAAGTTAAACAAAATGCAATATAAAGTTGTTTTCGAGACAAAAATTAGGTTGAAAGCTGAAACGCAAAAACACTACTGCAGACATGTTATAAGCAGACAGCAGACACTCCTTGCTATTCGTTATATAAGCTTGAGCGTAATTTTCTGACAAGTCAATAATAAAAAGCTTTTGTGTTTGATGCATATGCATCTTTCGCAAAGGGCAATTCAGTTAAATGTCTTGGGGGCGCCAATTAATTTAGCAAGTAAATTAGATATTAAACAGTGCAGTATTAACTTCATCAAATACGAATGTGGCCTGTAAAATTTATAACAAATCATAAGAAAAGTAATATGCCGCTACATTTCTTTTGCCCCAAAACTTGATCTTAATGAGGTTTAAAACATTTTGAATATAATTAGCATCTGATTACTGAGAGAACTAATCTAAATGATTATAGCAAATCTGAGATTTTCATTCCTTACAAAAACGACTTTGACACGCAATGGAAATCTAACGTATGCAAGTCTAATTGTTTCAAATGTACTTTTGTCACCTACCGAAAATGTAAGAGCTGAATTAAATATGATCGAAATGCAAGCAGGTTAATAAATTATACTCTAATAAATTCAAACTGCAGCACTAAACTCAGTTACATTCGAGTAAATGGTATTAGTTCTAAAATTTAAACGCAGTTGTTCAACAGAATACAGCCGCATTCTATTCTAAGACGTACAAGTTCAAGGGCAAACTATTCTACAGATCAATTTTGCGGGCCTTGGTAAGGCCGGCATAAGGGACATTTTGGGAGCTTGTAGACTAGTCAAATTTAGGTACTCAACATGCGTACTAAATTTGACAAAAATTTATCAAAATTCTCCGAAAGTTTGATTTATTTGTTTGCTTTTAATTTTATAGAGGCTATGGTTTTGTATCTTTTCAAAATTTATTATAAATTTTTGTTTCGCGAACTGAATCTATTTCATATGGAAATAAAGTAGATTTTTTGGTGACTTAATTTTGAATCATTTTTTCGATGAGCACTAGTAGCTTTTGCATTATTTTGTTGTTACAAACGTCAAAGGTAACAAAGTTGTTGATATATTTTTTCGATTTCTGGCGCTATCAAATTATTGGCAAAGACGTATAAATTTCCAAAATCTTTTACTTTAGAAGCAACCGCGAATTTTCAACAACTGGTCAAACATTAAAGATGTTTGACAGTTTTTTTTATGACTCTCGTTATTTATTGATCAAGGACGTTTTAGTACAGTTTATACCAAAAAATTACCTAACAAGAAGATCCGATTTAACTTTGCTCCAATCAGCATTTTGTTTAGTCCAACAAAGTCGTCTCACAAATCTTTCAACAGGGAATTGTAAATTAGAAATTTTAGGCAACTACATAATACTGTGACAAATTCCCGCTCGCTACGCTGTTAACGGATAATCCTAGCGACTATCACAAATGGCACAAGGAAATATCTTAATTATTACAGAATATAACAGATTTCGGAAATATGAATTCTTAAGCGTCAGGTCAGTTTAACGTGATACCGCACATTGGAGCTGCTCTTATTCTTCCAACGGTCCTCAGTGGACTTCTAAGGGGACGGATAGCTTCAAGTACGTGAATAGTCTAGTGGTTAGTGTTCTTGTGGACAGCTGAAAAAGATTCTAACCGCTAATTGATGAAACAGACCAATAGAAGTTAACAAAATAAATTCAATTGATTTTCTAGACAATATAAACAAAGAAGGAAATATATATGCACAATTAAATAATAAACAAATGCACAATTAAATAATAAACAGTAATAATAAACGAAATAATAAATGTCAAATTAAATCAATACCGCAATAATGGCGGTTAGCAAATACCACACATGAATTTTGCGATTGTATTATAAATAAAACAAGATAGACAGGCCGTGCATATAAAACAGTACAAATGTATAATAATAATAATAATTACAAAATAAAATAAAAGCGGTGCATGTAAAGCAATACAAATGTGCGGTGATAACAACAACAATGCAGAAAATATGTATAAACAGTTAATAATACAACGGAAATGCGGGGAGGGGGGGGGTATAACTTTAATACGCGATATGAATAACGGAGAAGGTAGGAATCCTGGTAGTCCACTAGCCATCGCAACACCACGGTTATGCGTAGGTGCCACGAGGGATTAAGATTAATCCCTTGGTTAGTCCCATGAGTGATTAGGATTATTCGCGGTTATGCGTACGATTGATCTCATACATTCTAGTGGTAGGAGTAGATTGGAGACATTATAAGCTATCGTATTACCATGGGTTTGCAAAGGTGCCTCAACCTTTATTTTTTTCGTTCTGGTTTTGTTCCGGTTCGACAAAGAAAAGATATTTCGATTCAGTTCCAGTTTTCGGTTTTCGCTTTACGTTTTTCGGTTCAGCTCCTATTTTAATATTAGCAAATTGATGTCAATACACCCGCACCACCCATATCTTCTTTTATACAGCTTTTTGCTCTAACTTACTGTGCTCACATATATAATTAAAATGCCAAATGTGAATATTTTCCCACACCAGGGCAGCAAATCCTCTGAATTATTTTTATAATTTTTGTAGCAATAAATACTTAAAAGCAAATTTTTAGCAATTTAATAAAGTTACTACATTATATTTACCTACTTACTTGATTCCTTTCGCTCTTATCCGGGCATAGCGCTTTGACGAAGTTTCTTCAGCGCACTCTATTTCTAGCGAGGACTTTCAGCTCTACAATGATTTTTCCTTCATTCTGTGTCTCTTCATACACAGTCCTTCTCCATGATGTCTTTGGTTTTCCTTCTTTCTTTTTTCCTTGCGGATTCCAGAACAAAACTTGTCACTTCACAGCATCTTAGTTTTTTCTCCACAGGACCTCCATATTCTTTTCTTGATTTGAATGAAGATGAATTTCTCTCTCGTTTGGTTCCAAAAAGCTTCGTTAGATATCATACATGGCCGGAAGATTCAGAGATTTGTTCTGAGGCATTTATTCAGGAAGACCTGCAAGCTACTTTTGATTTTGGAGGTGACCTTCCAAGTCCGAAAACCGTATAATAGCACAGCTTTTATATTGGTTTTGAAAATTCGGAGTTTGATCATTGTGCAGGTCTCTCTTGCCATCCAGAGTCGATACAGCTGAATGAATGCCCCACGTACCTTTTGGTTCTTATTCTGACATCTGCAGCTGCACCACCATCATGGGCCACTATGCTCCCAAAGTACGCAAACTCTTAAATTTTCGATGTCCTCCTTGTTAACTCTCAGTCTTCTTGCATCTCTTGTGTTTATCTTTATAACCTTTGCCTTGGAGGAGTTTAATTACCGAGAAGTTTCCTTACAAAGGAGTCTACTTGGCTTCGCACTTAAGGTCTTAGAGTTTTTTTGCCATATTAAGATGGTTCTGTGTACGCAGATATCATCTGCAAAATCTAAATCCTCCAGTCGTTCCGTCAGTTTCCACTGTATGCCTCTCTTTTTTCCATCCGTCACTTTCCTCACCACCTTATCCAGAACCAATAAAAGACTGTTGGGTACAGAATACATCCTTGGCGAAGTCTTGAGTTGACTGCGAATGGTTCCGTGATTTTTTCCCTTATGGATAACACGGCATGTTAGTTGTTATATGTTTCTTCAATTGCTTTTGTTATCTTCTCCGGTGACAGGCAAAATTAAAAGGTTCAACTTTTGTTTTATGCAGGATGTAACAAAACATAGGACTTCCAGTATATGAAAGATGAGGGTGGCGATCGCGTCCATGAATTTTTTTCATATTTTATCGTTCTGAAACAATGAAATATTATTTTCAGTAAAATATACTTTTCAGTAAAATGTTATTATTCTATAATGAGATCAGTGTAGTATATATTTACTTAATGTACCTATAACATATTTATTATTTCGTATTTACAATGGTACTTGTAAGTCCAACAACCACGCTCTCCCCAAAGGGTTCCAAAAATAATGAAAAACAAAATTTTGCTATATATGTTGCTTTCATGTCTCATTCGCCCTGAAATATAAAAACTCTTTTCTGTTCTGCAGTTTTTTAACTTCTTGGGACACTAAGGGTTAATAAAATTTATAACAAACAAAATTAATAGAAATTTATTATTTTGCACACAAAAAGCACTATAACTTTCGCTTTCATATTACACTCTCCCCACCGAAATTTTATTTTGCAATAAACATGCATTTCGCTAAATCAGTATTTTTCGTCGAAATGTTTTATATATTGCAACAATAACTAAACACGTTTAACTCGCAATTTCGTAATAATGAAACCGAACACTTGGCCGGTGTTTACAAATTATTATTATTTATTTACATAACCTCAAACGCTACGCCCAGAAATGCTCAGCAATGACGTTGGGATTGCGACAATATTTGTTTACGGCCGTTGATAAACAAAATAACACGTGGCTGGTGTTTACAAAATTAAATAATAATACATAATAATATCATTTAAACAACAAACGCCATTTTACTATCATGCATTTCAAATTTGGCGGTAAACCACAATCTCAAAATATTTGTTTAAACATGCCCAATCAAATCTGAAATGTTAATCACATCATGCCGACGACAGGACCAGACATACTGCTGAGTCGGAACACTGGGTATAAATTTTCACACGTCGTAGAGGGGACATAGACTTCTCGGAGTTCCAGAATTTTCAGCATCTACTGTATTTAACATATAGTTATTTAACTACAAACGTGTATCCACATTTAGTTTTAAACGTAGTTACTTTTGGAACTACAAACGTAAATCTAGTTAATTTTGAAACACGTCACATGGTGGTGCAGCTGCAGATGTCAGAACAAGAACCGAAAGGCACGTGGGGCATTCATTCAGCTGTATCGACTCTGAAGTGCAAGAGAGATCTGCACAATAATCAAACTCCGAATTTTGAAAACCAATGTAAAAGCAGTGCTATTATACGGTTTTCGGACTTGGAAGGTCACCTCCAAAATCTAAAGTACCATGCAGGTCTTCCTGAATAAATCCCTCAGAAAAAATCTCCCAATCTTCCGGCCATGTATGATATCTAACGAAGCTTTTTGGAACCAAACGAGAGAGAAATTCATCTCCATTCAAATCAAGAAAAGAATATGGAGGTTCTGTGGAGAAAAAAAATTAAAATGAAAAATGACATGACCTCAAAATAATTGTTTACATTCTTATCGACGCGATGCTACAGAAAGTTTATGCGAACGATGAGCAAAACAATGACCGACAATGGGCCCCTAAGCATTTGCCAATTGCCGACCATTAAGCATTCACCAATATTTAATTACATTTATCATCTAAGTAATCGGAATTGTGAATTCGCCTGGTCCTACCTAGCAAAAAGTGTCCCAGAATCGGTACAAACATACATACTAGTCAGATATAGAAAAATTTAAGTAAAATATAAACAATAATCTATTTTCATTAATTTTGTTATTTTATTTATGTTAACTTAAACCTAGCTCAAATTATTTTAGATAAAATTTATTAATTGATATTTATTACCTGAGTATTATAAAGTCCTTAAAAATATCCTTAAAACGGACCAGAAACATGACATTGCTAAGTATCTGCTTTTAAAACTTTTATTTTCTCGCACCGCTGCTACATAACATCACCACGTCGCAATATTATATTATAATTTTGTCGGAGGATAAAATTAGGAAAAGAACATAATAAAATTAACCAAAGTTTTACACTCTCTTAAAGTAGACAAAGAGACACTTGTTTGTTTTATAAATAAATGTAAAATATTAATTGCTTATGCATTTTAAATCAAATTATTTACTTATTCGTTCATCAATTCAATAAACTATATTTACATTAATTGTTGCTTGGTCCCAAATAATTATATAATACTTTTAGCTAAAAAATGCAAAAACTATTGTAACCTAAAGCATTATTTATGTCATAAAGAACATAGTATGAATACATAGTATAAAGACAATAGAAAATGTAATTTTAGCTTACATTATCAAGTTCTGATGAGGAAGACATAAACAATTTGATATCTATTGAAATATATTGTATCTGGCGCCTCTATATCCTCCTCATATGTCACGTTTTTTCCTCGTGACCATATAGTGGTGAGGGGGGTGTTTACTAGATGAATAAATTTAACTTTTACTGATTTAAACCACACGACTACCTAGAGCCATCAAAATCACATATTGAGTTTATTATTTAACATATTAAATAATAAAACTCAATATTATTTTTATTTAATATTTTCATGAAAATAACTATTAGTATGTGATAAAAGTTTAAGACCAAATATGAAGTAAAGTGAAATCCAAGAAATATTATATAAATTATTTGCCCTCTCTAGCCCTCATTAAAGAAAGCCATATCATAATTTTTTTCAGGAAGCTTTTTATTGGTGATAAATAAAGCCAATAAAAAACGATTTTTATGATCATAAACAAAATAAAACCTGGTATTACACATGTACCACAATGCAGGCGAGTATGGTAACTGAAGGAAACATAGTTCAAACAATTTTTTGTAAAATATGATTTTATGTATATTTACGAAAGCGAATGTAAGAGAGCATGTTGTAAATAATAAGACAGATGCAGACTATAGTGCGAATTAAGAATATTCGATATATTTTGAAGGTAAGAAATAATGGACCTATTGAAGAGGATACCTATTTATAATGTATAGTGTATTTACTGTGTTATTATAATTGAGAGACATTAGTTATAACGTGTAGGATATTTGTTGTTATTGTCTTCCAGAAGTATATTCCACGTTAGCTCATTTATCTTGTTAGTGTGTAAAATTAATGGGAAATTTTCAGTAATATCGCCTAGGCTCCAAGGGGATCAAAACCTGTTTGGTACCAAAAATAAGAAATTTCGGAGTTCCGTTTAATAGGAAAATTGTTGTTCACAGTTAGTTACCTTGTTAACTTATGGTGTAATGTGTTATGTCGACCATTGATTAATTGTCTTTAATGTGCAATAGTAATCTACTGGTTAATCTTTGATATTATGAGTCTTCTTTGTTCTGCTTGGCAATGTTATGTTTCTGTTCAATGTCAGATTACGTTCGTTTTACCAGGTGTTTGTTATGACTGACTGAGGTTAACAGGAATTTGTAGTTGACACGGGTGGCTAATTCTGAATGCTAAGAGTACGCTTGTATGAAATTAGTGCACGTAGCGACTACTAGTGCACAAGTCAAATATGACTGGTTTTCTTTACACTTGAAATTAATGGATTAAATTTAAGCGTAGTAATATCTCGTCAGGACTTAGGAGTTTTAACGGAGATTGTTACATCCCTGATCGTATTTGTTAATATAATTGTCGACTTCTACCCAATCTAAGACATACAAATTTTGAGTTGTTGTAAGGAAACGGCGTTCTGGAATCGTACCCTTGTTCGTGGTATGAGGCTAGAATTTTGGGACAGACCGGGGCTATTTGGCAAGTCCTAAGTAAGTTGTGTTCCTTTTGGTTCATCGCGTGAAAGAACTACAAGCCAAATTACGGCTAATGAAATAATTAATTAAACTCTAATTATTGTTGTGTATTAATAAGATACAAATAAATTTTAAAAGTCCATTTTGAGATATGTGGGATCAAAAGCACATTTGGGAAGCTCGATAAACGATTGCTAGAATGGTGTCAGGTCTAAGTTCGCCAGTCTGTGTTTTTTGAATAGGGCGTGTTTAGTGGATTAGCAGAGGATATTTCAGCGATTAATGCTCATTGAACTCTCGTACGATGGGTAGTCTTTGGAGCCTATAATTTTTTTGTGGATTTGGAAATTTTTTTCGTGCAACTTGGTCGCTTGCACGTGAGGCTAAAAACCGGGCGAAGCTAGACTGCAGAATGTAATGGCAGTTCCTGTGTACCATGACCTTAATATGAACACAAAATGTATTACTGCAAGTAGCTAGTGAGCGGAATATTAGCTAGTGAGCAGTCCAGCGGAAAAATTTCAAGTATTTTACGTATTATTCCGTATTTTATGTATCAAAAAAGGGGAGAAGCCAGCATTGACTGTTCAGGGGGAAGAATTAATCTTAAATTGGTAGAAAACTGTATATCGTTTCTGATGATAATGGATTTGAATATAACTTAAATTTCGTTTTTACTTATTGAGTTTAATGTTGTGCTTGCTCAGGAGCTTAATTAGTCAAGGGCAGAACAAATTATTATGTTTTGATTAAATTAATTATTTAAAGTGATATTATCCTCGCATTTTTGCATGCGTTAGGAAGCTAGTTTTTGTATCTGTTTTATGCAAACCATTTTTAAAGTGAACAAACATATTTTTGGTAAAGGGCCTTGACTCGTTCAGCTTGACTCTGCCATACGTACTGCAATATAATATAGAGATTTACCCTTCAGGTACTGTGATAATTCATAAATACCGATGATCCAAATTGTTATGTGTTGTAAGGAATTCATTATTTTAATGTTATTTGTTATGTTTGTGTTTGCGCCAACCAATTCTATTCTGTTACATTATACGGAGGGGGAGGAGGGGGGGGGGGGGAGTTGTTAAAATTATTTAAAATAATAGAATTATTCATGGGAATAATTAGGCATGCTTCAGATTGTTTTACATAAGAATAGTTACTTGACCTTATGATACTCTGATGAAGATATATTGTTTATTTTGTGTATCTAGCCTTGAATAATATGTTCTCAAAATAATAAATCTTCGACTTAGTATTATGTCCAAATAATCTTTTTCATAATTGCTGTGAGAATTTAATTAATTATTATCCTATGATATAACTGCATACAGATATACAGCTTCTATGATTCGTATTTAACCTTGAATAATAACTTCTCAAAGTAATATTTTAACTTTTAGATCATTTAGTAATATTTTAACTTTTCTGGACTATTTAGGTGATTATCTTACTGTGATATATTCATGAACTGTGATATATTAATTGTTATTATTTTGGCGTATCTCACATTTTATGATACTTCTTAACATATACTTATATTTATTTGTGTATTGTTAAAATTTTGAGACAAATATTTTAAAATAAATTATGGTTTTGCTATATGGTTTTTTTTTATTTATATGCACATCTTGTGAACTTATCCGTACATAAGTACTGGCGCTCATCTTTTTCTATTAATTTCATAGAATTGTTTACCATATCGGATTGATCGACAAATGTCATATAGTAATTGTAATTCTTTAGCATTTTGTGACATTCTACGTTTTTATTTTGATCACGTTTATTTTTTCTGGTTACGTACTTGACTTCAGAGGGATTCTCAAAATTATTGGCCAGAAAAACAATTCTTTTGTCCATTCATTTAGCGCATGATATACCGTCATGCGTCGACATCTAATCATAGTCATCTCGCTTGAGCTGCTTATCAGATTTAAAATTTCTAGGAATGATTTTTATAGATTTTCTAATTGCTCCAGTTCCACATTTTTTTTCATGCTATAATTTTCTGAATAAAGGAAATGATCAAAAAAATTTTGAAAAATACGAAGTGACCTTTAGTAAATAAGTCACGTATGAAGTCCTTAAGGAATTGTTTAGATTTCTTTTGGCGTAGTAGGAAGAAGAATTTTTTTTCTGGTTCAAACAAACTGCACTGTTGCTAAGGGTATATGATCGACGTCGTTATAACCTTCATCCTTTTCATCCAACACAGACATTTTAACTACTACATCAGCAGAAGGTTCATCAGTGTCAATACCGTCTGTATTAATTCCTCATCATCGTCACCATCATTATCCACAGATTCTACATCCGACGAAATGTTTGTCATAACAATGGAAACTCGTATTCATTCATATGTTCCCATTCTTTGCAAGTCCATTCACTTTTTCCTAAATTATGTAATAAATTAAATAGTGTTACGTACAAAATTGAGTGAGATGGAATTAAGGTAGCTTTTACAGACTACTGACCTACTTCGCCTTGCAAAAACACGCTTAGTTCATTTGAGGATTCAGGTAAAACGTAGAGCGAGGATCTATAGTTAACTTGGACGTAACTAAATAAAACGCCACTTTATTGGGGTGGAATTAATTAATTACTCCATACCTTGTACAACTCAGATATTGAACATTTGAATATAGACCCTTGCCTGTTTAAAACTGAGAGTCAGTCCTAAATAACCATCCAAGTAATTTAATATAGCTTTAGAACAATTAAAAAATAAACAATAAAACACCGTTAAGTTTTAAATTACTATTGTCAAACAACCGATGTTTTATTACATGCTAGGATAATTATAAAGGATTGGGAAATGTAGCAAAGAAATAGAACAAGTATCGATTTAAATTTCTTCTGCTGCTAGAAATACTGATACGGATACAACTCAATTTCCCGCGAATTTGGAAATAAATAAACAATCTAGCTAGTGACATAAAGAAATGTTAGTAATAATAAAACAATATTTAAATAGAACTGGGTTGACTGACCGTGGTCTTAAATATTGTGCGGGTATGATCTAAATATGGGTACTAAATATGGGAGGTAAATCTTTACGCAAGATCTATTAAACTTGCGTAAAGATTTACCTCCCAACGGAATAGTTTATATTTTATTAGTGCGTAAACATGGAAACAATTTATTAACATGTAACTAAAAGTTATTTTGTTATAAAACGAAAAACGTTACGTTGAATAATAGTTATTGCCTGAAAAATGTTCAGCTTCTTTAGTCAAATAGAATATATTCAACTTACATTGAAACATCACTCATTTTGCACGCGATTTTTAAGCAATTTGAAACAACTTGATATGCAAATTTACTTGTTGATATAAATTTTTGTGTCAAAAAAAAAGTCACCATGCTGGGAGGCCAGAAAGCGTGACTATTCTTTGCGGTCCACGGCAAATTTAATGTATCTCTTTCTAATTAATTAGAAGCCTATTAAGAAATTTACTTTTCAAGGCCCCTCTTCTAGTCCAATCTCAGAGACCTGTTGGTGACATGTGTAATCACAAATAGCTTAAAAAAGTCAGGCTGCAGCAGATACGTATTTCAAGTTTTATGGTAACTATCACTTTTAGTAGTCATTCAAAGTATTCGACCGAATAACTACACCAAGCCCGGATATTTAAGCCATTTGAAAATTCGTTTTAAGAGTTCTATGTCGTCTATTTACAGACTTCTTTAACAAGTAGGTGAAACGGAACAAACCAGCTAAGACAAATCAGTACGAGTTTCATTCCTTTCAGGAATCGTAGT
>WYDF02065412.1:0-11620 GCA_009867245.2 Adranes taylori
ATGTGGCCTTCTTTATTACTGCCTAATTTAAATATGACATCCAATGGTAAACAAAGTTTCCCACCTATAGTTTGTCTCAAGTGTAATTATTTATTTATGTTTATTAATTTATAAAAACCACCAATTGATCGACTTAGAAAGGGCGGCAAATTGGAGACCGCCCCGGGCGGCAAAAGTTCTAGGTACGCCACTGCCTCCATGCTACATCCATATTTCCTACTGTCAGTCTCTAATTTCCATCTATTCCATTTTTTTTGTCCCAAATCAACACATTTTCTTTCCCGTTCAAACAACGCTCTCTCACGAGGAATGTTTTCACTCCAGTTACTCTCCTCGCTTGTAAATGTTTCCATAATTCTCCTTCACTACTTATCTTATTAATTACCATCCTTTCTTTTTCCTAGTGCTTTTTCGTACTTTCTCTCTGTTCATTCTTCTACTCTGTTTTAGCAACCTCAAACTCCTCCCATCACTTTTCTCATTTGCTAGCTAGACTAAGTGCTTTTAGTGGCATATACTTATTTTTCTAACCTTGTTTGCACATTGTTATCAACGTTTCTTTTTATTTCTCCGTTTTGTCAAATTTATTCCCACTAGCCTTTCAACCTCCTCAATTCCATTCATTCCTTCCCATTGAATCACTAGTATTTTTTTCGTTAATCTTATTCTTTCTTTACGTACCCTTGTTTTACCTATCCTTCCATACTCACAAGCTCATATGATCTCCCTATATCTCCTCCACACATCCATTCATATTCCGTCAGAAAGTGATCTAAATCTATTCTTTCGTCATTTTTTGTTTTAAACGGGATGTCCAAGTTAGCAAATAGAAGTCTAACCAAGCACATTTTGTTACTCGATCATTCTACATCCTCCTCGTAAAAATAAAAGTTAATTCTCCACCTTTGTTGCAAAAATAAAAGATAAAAATCACTAACATACAAAATGGAATTAATTGATGTTTAACATCTACTTCACAAAGTACTTGAGCTAAAGTAACGAATATAAAATATAAAACATTTATTGAAGTAATAATTAATTTTCATTGATTATTCATACATATACCTTACAATTATAGACGATAAAATGGTTAGTTTAGTGAAGTTATCTTAAATGAACTTGCTTCTGTATATATAGTAACGTATATATGTATATATAAAGAAATACATAAAACCTTCATTTTGAGCAAGTTGTTTTTTCATTCAATTCAAAAATCTGCCGGTAGGTGGCCTAGCAACAAGATCAACACCAACATCATTAAAAAAAACCTGCGAGCTACAGACGTAAACCACAAACAACAACAATCGAGAAAATAAAACAATAAGACCGCGTCTCACCAATGTAATATTTATTCTCTCTAACGATTGACTTACCCGATATACAATCTCATGTTTAAAGTTACGCGTTAAGCGTACTTACTCTTGGAGAAAAAAGTCCACCACACGCAGATGCCTCTCAGTCGAGAGAGAAAGATACCTCACAATATACAGACGTGCGTATTGTCAACGCCTACTAAAATCCTTTTATTTTTCTCTTGTTTTAAGAACAGGAAAAAAGGAAGCTTCATAGGTCTCTTCCATTGGCTCACCAACGTTGTTTATTTTAAGATGCATTTATCGTCCGCGTTAAGATAGAGTCAGAGAGAGAGAGAGAGAGAGAGAAAGAGAGAGAGAGAGAGCAAGAGCTCAATGTCATGCAGCTTTACTTATATGCAAAGCAAATAGAAATATTATGATTCCTGTATGCAAATATGCATTAAAAAGTTACAAGAATAAAATCTTTTACTGACAGTACAAAATAAATTTCTTAAATCTTTGCTCTGCTCTAAGTGTAAAAACATCTACGCGGAGCTGTACGCACCGGAAGCAAATATAGGGACCGTGGACGAATTGATAGGTAAGTGATTTGTAGGGTCCTCTTCCTTCTCCGCTGCTCATCATCAATCGTATGGACGTGGCGATGTCATGAAACTTGCGCTATCTTTTCAGACCATGCTGATCTGTCTAGCGATTAATGGGTGGCTTCTGCAAATATGAATCCAGTGGATGATTTAATCTGATCAATTCATATCATAGGAGATCTTCTGTATCTTGCGACCTCTATGTCGCCCTTTATAATTAGGCGCTCCATAATGTCCCTGTTTTTTACCACATAACCGTATCAAAGTATGCTTCTATTTATTGTTGTAGTGTGCCCTGTTCTTACTCTGAACTCTTCTACGCTTCTGCGTCCGAGGTGTTCTTACGATGGGCAGACCAATATATTCACAATATGTTTCGGTTCGAAGGTGTCTATTAACAAGCCGCAATTTGATGTTGTGTCTTTCCAGATTTTGTTATTTTTTGATACAACTCATTGTCAGTTTTAATTTCTCGCACTCCGACCCGTCAATGTTCTATGTCGATGCATTCTAAAAATGCGTTTAAATTTCACTCTCCTCCGTGCGCGCACTCTCCTTATTGCTGCACTCGCCAAATCATATTGACTGCTGACTGACTACACGAATATAGAGAGGCATCGTAGTGGTATCGTAGTGGCATGTGGTATGTTCGAAAGTAAGCAAACGGCAGACTATTATGTGTTTGACAATGGCAGTATGAACGTAAACAATGAATGTCTTATTTTATTTTATTTAAGCTATTTCTAACACATGTTATATATAGAAATTACGTTTCTGCACTCCTCCATATAAACTTTAACTATGGCAAATCTTACACTCCTACGTGGGCGCAATGTGCTTAAAGCGGGATACAAAATTTGCTATTCACGTATTAATACGAGGGATGCTGTTAAAATTTCGGGATGCGGCAACATTGTACTTATATTAACCTATAAAGCGTCATGAAGTTTGATCTGTCAGTTGTCAAACAAAAGTGACATATTGTAAATACATCAAACCGTTTCGTTACTGCAAATTTTTAAAATTATTTAGAATTCAACAAAAATGGATTTAAATAGAGCAAAACATTTTCGAGCAATGATTTTATTTTATTTTCGTTTAAAAAAAGTGAAAAGGAGTGCATCGAAGATTTGAAAAGTGCCCTTGGTGAAGAAGAACCTTCAAGGAGAACTGTCTTTCGATGGTACCAAGAGTTTAAATTTGGCCCCAGTTATATTAGTTATAAATTAACTGAAGGTCGACAATGACATCGAAAACTACGGAAAACATTGATTCTGTACGAAATATGATAATGTCTGATCGTCATGTTTGAGCAGAAATTGAGTCACACTTAGGCTTGGGTATGCAACAAATTAATGAAATTTTACATCATCACTTAGATGTTAAAAAAATATGTTCCCGTTGGTTCCCCCCATAATTTAACTGAAGCTCAGAAAGAGGCTCGTATGAACTGGTGTAAAGAAATGCTTTACACCAGGGAGATCAAACGATTCGACTCAGGAAGATCAAATTTGATCCATTACTAGTGGTGACGAAAGTTGGATCTATGCTTATGAACCAGAAACGGAACAGCAGTCAAGTGTTTGGGTGTTTGAAGATGAAATCAAAGCCACAAAAGTCACTCGCTGCCGCTGTGTTTCTAAGAAAATGGTAGCTTGTTTATCACAAAAACTGGCCATGTCGCTACTATTCCACCTGAAGATCGTAGAACTGTTAATGCAGAATGGTATACATCCATTTGTTTACCACAAGTTATCACTGAATTGCGAAAAAGAAATAGGACGCGATGCATCATTCTGCACCATGCCAATGCAAGTTCCCATTCAAACAGTAAACTATTTGAGCAGTCAAAAGGTAGAATTGTTGTCCCATCCTCCATATAGTCCTGATTTTAGTCCTAACGTCTTTTTTACTTTCCCAAAAATAAACAGTAGAAGCGTTTCAAAATGAGATTTCATGTATACAATCTTTTGAGTGAAACAAAATGCTTTAATGATTGGTTTATTCGCATTAAAAGATATCGAGAGTGTAAAGGGGACTATTTTGAAAAGCAAGAAAGTATTATTTTATTTCTAGATATTTTTGTCTTCTTCTATCCCGAAATTTTAACAGCAGCCTTCGTATATAGATTAATTAGATAAGTTAGTTAAAAACTTAAATCAACTATATGAAACGATATGAAACACATAATTAGCTTAAAAATCGGCCCAAGATAGATGAATCTATTTCTGGCATCGGTGGATGTCCTATGCTTTCGGTAGCATCATTGTCAACAATTAACAAACACCAACGACTTAGCTTACTTCAGCACCCGACTTGCTTAAACTACTTTAAAAATTCTCTATATAATCTACATAATTCTTTATTACCGACATCTATGTACACAGATGATACCTAAAACGGTATGAACCATTCGGAAGCGCTAACCCATCTCCACCAACGAGATGATAAATGAACTTTATCAAACAAAGTCACCTTGCATTAGCCCCTGTCATTGTGCACCGGGAACGAATGGGCTGAACGCATCAACGCCGGTGACATCTGCTCTCCCCCACTACCTCCTCCTCAAGAAACGAAGAAATCTGTATACTTGAATACTGAAGCGGGACACGAATCTCCTGATGAGGGTTTGGTTTCAATCAGACAGAGTGATTAAATAAGGAATTAGGGATTGACACAATCAAACTGCCGACCAACAATCGGTCGGGAGTTCACAAGAAAACACTCAAACGAGTTTCGAAAATGGTTATTGCCGTTCTTTCCATCGCAAAACGTCTACGGATTTTTTCCACGCATCATCCGTTATCACTAAATCTGGGTAGTTGAAATGTTTGATTGTTTCGTGTCCTGTGATGTTTCTAATTTCAGGTTGATTATTTTAGGGTCTATCAACCACATTTGTTTTGCCATGATTCAGCTCCACAAGTCTCGCTTGTATCTTGGAGCCTGGCCATGTCTTGTAGTTCGTCTTTGGAGACCGTCAGCGCTACTATGCCTACTGCATATCGCAGATGAATTTTTTTGAGCCTCCTATTGATTATGGCTCATTTCGTTAAAGCTTTCACGCATTATGTGTTCAATATATATGTTAAATAGTAGTGGTGAAATAATACATCCTTGGCGAACCCCGGCCTTGCGTTTGAAGTCTTTGGAATATCTATTGTTCATCTCTACCGTGACTGAATTATTTTTATTTAAGTTGCAGAGCACTCAAACCAGATGATGAGAAACCGCTATTTTCTATAAGATGTCTCTCAAGACACTCAATTGTACAGTGTCGAACGTCTTGGAATAATTCACAAAGCATAATTATGATTCTGTGTTAAATTCACGATATTCTTCAATAATTTCGCGGTGGCTTAGGATTTGTTTGCACGTACGCTTCCCATGCATGGATCCAGACTATATTGTGGATATCTGCGGCAGGAGAAAGATTTCAGTCGTTTATTAATGATTGTTAGCATGACCCCGCTGGCTTGAGATATCAAAGCTACTGTACGGTAATTCTTACATTCTGATGGTGAATCTTTTTGAAAATCAGTATGAATATGGATTTGTGTCAGTCTATTGGCCACTTTCCCGAATTCCATATTCATAGGGTTCATCATATTTCCATAGTTTATAATAATTAATGACAAAAGAGTGTCAAATGACAGATTGCGAGATTATTAACAAAACATTAATAATTCTATAGATTTTAATATCAAATCAGGCAAGAATGTTACTGTGTAAAAAATAATAAACTAGGAGAAGCGATATATGTCAAAAACATTTGAAAGAAAGATACAAAAAAGAAACGTAAAATCTTGTTTGAAGCATGGTAGTTTAGCATGCCAAAATATTATCTAGATAAATTAGCTTAAAAAAGCGGATCAGGCGGTACATTGCTTCCATTACCATCATTATCATCAGTTATTGAAAACCAACGTCTTAGCGTACCTCACCATCCACCGTATTTAAACTAATTTAAACATTCTCTACATAATGTACACAACGCATTATTACAGAGGTCTATGAACGTAGATGGCAATTGACGAAACCACATCTAATGAAATGAACCACAATGAGGCGCTAACCCCCAACGACCTATCTTCACGAACGATATGACAAATGAACTTTAGCTATCAAATTCTCTTTTCATTAACCACATTATATGTGTACCGGGAATGAGTGGGCAGAGACCAGCAAGGCCTGTGATATCTGTCCCCTCAAGGAGCAGAAAAGTCTGCACATTTGGCGGAATGGGGACACAAGGCTTCTAGATCTTCTGATCGAAGTTGAGGTTTCTCGGATTGAAACTGAAAACCCAACTGAGAAAAAAAACTCAAACAACCCTCAGAAAATAGTGTTGGGACATGGATCGATAAAGTCGAAGCCGAGGCACATGCAGCCATAGTCTGAAACAGTGAGTGCGAGGGCCAGGGCCAAGAATGCCAAAATGCCAAAAATGTCAGGTTTGCGTGGCGGAACAAATCCAGTACTCCTAGAAGAGCAAGGCAGCCTCCTAAAATGCTTACGAGCGAAGAGTCGTAGACTAGATCTTTAAGGGATATTGTTTTGTGCTTCTTTAAGATGACGGTGTTAAACAGCTGATATCCGGACGAAAACTTGAGTCAGGCATAAGTTGACCTCATTCAAGAAAAACTGAGAAATGAAGCTCCCCTGGGAGGAACCTGTACCTCAATTCTATTAAACAACATTTGCAGCAAGGGTTTGCAACACTGTAAAGCACCATATGCAACACCATCAAATAATATTTATAGCACTTTGGCTGCACTTACCAAATAAACTTATCAATCACTACCAATTGAAAACCCTTGAGAAAATTTGTGAAGAGGTGGAGTTGGCTGTTGTGAGTGTCAAGGACCTACCAAATGGACTTAAAGTGATAACATTCATCCCTGGGAAAGAGTCGATGTCGGCCATCCAGAAGTTCATTAAATACCAGAATTTTGGGCTTAAGATAACATAGTGGCTGATTATGAGTCTAAGAATGCTCAGACAACAGCCTACTCCATTAACCAGGAATTATTCATAAAACCGAAGACCACCAAATTCTCAGCCTTCTTTTCAGATCCTAAAATCTGGGACAAAACAAGTAGAGGATGAACGAGCTGAGCATTCGACTCCCTAAGGAGAAGAGTAGCTCAAGTAAATCTTCACAACAATAGAACCACTATTGCGGCTTTTAGAAAGTTGATGGAAAGCATTGATATTGTTTGAATACAAGAGCCATGACCCACAAGGGCTATGTCAGAGGTATCGATGATTCCGGGAGAGAGCTATATAGTGGATTTACCAAAAATACCAAGGGTGTGCATTAACAAAAATATAAAATTTCTACCACTAACATAGCTATGTTCTAGGCACTAGCAGAAGTCACAATTAAGGGGACCGGTTTTGACAAACCGAATCCTCCAACAAAGAAAACGTGCAGCCTGACCAAGAAGGCTCGAAGATCTTAATCTCAACTAATCCTGGTCTACGACACGAACGCGCACCACCAGACCTATCAAATTTCAGACACGAACTAAGAGGTGAGTCACTCTTCGTTATGACTTAGGTACAATAAACATAGGCAACAAGTCTACCTTTGACACTACACAAAGACAGGAATTTATTGATATCACAATAGAGACATCCCTTATATGTAACTATTAGACAAATTAGCATGTATATGATGAGGAAAATTGGTCTTAAATTTGAGGTAAAAGGATTATCACTAAACAAACGCTTTTATCATAACCCGCGTAAAACTGATTGTAGCTCGTATAAGAATAACATTTCAGCAAACTTGCGGGAAACTAATGAAAAGATTAGCAAAAAGGTGGGACTAGAACTGACCACCAACCAATTAGAGGAGGCACTTGTGTCAACCTATAACAAAAACTACCCTTTCAGCGTTAGGGTACCAAAACGAAAACTCTGTGGTTGAATAAAAAATTTACAAAGCTGAGGGTGCAAGTTTGTAAAAACATTAATAACTCGAAATCTGGCGAGTCGTAGAGCTATTGGCGAGGAAGGGCTATTGGAGAAGGAACTACGAGGAAATAGAAAGTACTCAGCTAGCAACAAGATAACAAAACACTATTTCGAAAGGACCTATCACGGCAATATGTAATTTGCGCAAAGTAGACGGCACATTAGTGCGATCTCAAAGGGGCACCCAGTTTCAAGATTCTATTTCTGTAATGACTCGGACAATCGGAGCCTTCCTTGGCCCGTAGAGGGCACTGGAAATGCTATTTCAAAATAATAACTATTTTAATTATCCTTCCAGAGCACCATAGGTCCCTTCAAGACTTCTTCATATAACACATCTCTCTTGCAAATTCCATTTGGAGTTCACAAATTTTCTACTATCCAATTGTTGGCTCCTCCAGTTTTACGAAGTTTGTCTTATTTCGATCTACTAGATTTGAACTTTTACATGGTAATTTTAAAAACAATTGTTAAAATCGTTCCCATTTTTATACAAATATGATCTAAACTTTTCAGCTGAAATCCATTTTGTTTTGTCTCTAAAGTTTAGTTGTTCAATTTGTCTTTTTCTTTTGTTTCGAGGTCATGACTCTTTGCTTGTGAGTCATGAGTCATGTTCTCTCTGTCAGAGCATACATTATTGCCGTGATTACATTCTGGAAAAGATGTCACCTGCATTTATTCAAATTTGGACAAACTTTGTGAAAACTTCTAACTAGGGCTATAATTATAAGCTTAAAATTTCTTGATACATAATAAGGTTTTAAGTGAGTTTAATAAGGTAATTAAATGAGTTAATCAGGTTTTCAATAAGCTGTTAAATGGGTTTTATAGTTCCTTAGTTAAATTTATTTTTAACGACCGATTTCGCTTTATATTCTTCTTCAGGATGTTTAAAATTTAGGAATTATAATTCTTAATTGTTTAGGTTGTTTGCTGCTTTTGTTATTCAATATTGTTTTAGAATGACCAAAATGATATAGAATGATAAAAGCAGCCAACAACCTAAACAATTAACAATCATAATTCCTGAATTAAACAACCTAAAGGTGTTATAAAGCGAAACCGATCTTTAGGAATAAATTTTAAAGAAAGTACAATACTCTTTTAATAATACGATTTTGAGGTTAGAATAAAACGCCCAATAAAACAAATTATTTTGATTCATTTATTATTGTCTAAAATATATTTCGGAAAAAGAGAAATTCAAATATTATCATTGTGAAATGAAAAACAATGTGATGAGTTATTGTCACTGAGTTAGCTTTGTACTACTTGGTAAAATATATGGACCCATAGTTTCCCATTACCATTTCGATGTGCCTAAAATTAGAATCGGAGTACAGGTGTAACATAGCATGTTGCATCAAATAAATTAAATAAATAAATAGCGTTACCGCGGCACTGGGTAAAGCCAGTTAGTGAAATAAAAGTAAATATAATTAAATTGTATGATTGCGCTTACATCTCACACATTGAATAAAAACTCGTACACACATTAGCAGTAGCTAACGCGTGGGTCATGGAACGCGTGTAGCGTTTGCCGCCCGTCCGTGGATAGTACAAAATGCTATATTAGAGACAGCGTGCCCTAGTAATAGATGTATATAAGTATTGGTTTGTCGTCGCGCGTAGACTACTGTGGCTGCACTTTAATGAGTTAAGACCGTATCAGGATATAAATTATATGTGGATTGCGACACACTGACCCGTATAAGGGAGCCAAAGTTATATGATGGTTCAGGGCTAGATATATAAGTTTATTTCATGAACTCGAAGCATGATTAGCAGCACCAGCAGCCGACGACTAGCCAAGTCGAGATGTAAGCGACAATTGCCGGATAAGCAAGCGCATGGAAAACGTTTTCATATATCGTTACACTGTTCTATTGCATGTAGTTTTAATAGCTTTGTTTTCTACTTCTACCCCAACTACTTTCTATACCACTAGAGTGTATGGTGCTAACTACTTGAACACCAAGGTTAGTTACAGTCGCTCAGCAATCCTAACACGCTTGCCAGCCCAGGTGTTGATTGATCTAGAGTGGCTTCTCTTTATACTTACTATACAACTACAGTGTATGTTTCTAACACGTGTCAGCCGAGGTTAGTTACAGTCGCTCAGCGATCTTAACACCCGTGTCAGCCCAGGTGTTCAGTGATCTATAGTGGTTTCCCTAATACTCCTCCCATTATCATTATCCATCATTGTGCTACAGTTGACCCCCCCCCCCCTGCCTCCTCGTTGTATGATACCCTACTTTTACATGGATCCCGCATTATTATTTTTTTGTTTTATTATTATTCAACCGCATATAAGCAACCGCAAATAGCCTTCACGCATATAAGTATAATGTTTGTTTATAACATAATCGCTACTGTTTATATGTTAATCGCCTTTTATGCGGTATTGATTGGATTTAACATTTCTTCTGTTGAAAGCGAATTGTAGATTTATATGTCTTTCGTTGTTTGTTTGTTTATAGTGTCTGTGAAGAACAATAGATTGTATTTGTAAATGCGTTAATGCTGTTTCACTAATTATCAGTAAGTTTATTTCAGCTGCCTGCAAGATCACGAACACTTGGGCTACGCACGTACTCGTAGCTTCCCTTGCTCTCAGTAAGCCACTGAGGACCGGTGGAACAATAAGAGCAGTTCCAGCTTGCGGTCTCACGTTAAACGGACCTGGCGCTGAGAATCTCACGTTTCCGGAGGATGGAGCATTCTGATATAATAAGATATTTGTATGCGCCATATGTGACAATCGGTAGGACGCGTTACGGGTGGGAGTCTGTCACACTTGTATAAGATTAATTATTTGCTTTGAAAAAATAATTTTTGCTTTGTAACAATGATCACGAAAAAGGAAATCAAAATAAAATACCGGAGCGCTTGACTGCTGTGGACTATAAACATTATCTCTAAAATATTTCAAATTTATAAACATGTTTTATATAAAATATTGTTATAATCTATTACTATGATCCTAGATTTACATCAGATTGTTGCTGTTCCACGTATAAAAGCCGTCGCGTCTACAACATGGGAGGCCCAAGTTTTTACTTGTTATTCATAGCACACTTCTACGCGCGCGGCTTTATAGCCTTCACGATAATAAACGAAGCAGACTATAGCCTATAGCCTTACGCGTTCGCTTCCTTTCCCGCTGAAGAGCTTTGAGCAGAACAGATAAGTTAAAGCATCGGTACGTGCACACACAAAACAATCAGTGAGATGAAAGATCTATTACTGGAAGAACATTGATACAGTGTATCAATATTCATTTTAGATTTTCTTGGATAAGAAAAATGCGTGGAAAATGTTTTCCATGATCAATTACACTCTGATTTTTTCACGAATTGGTTAAAGTTCCACATACTGAGTGTCCTAATACATAGTGTGTCCAAATGCAATTACTTCGTTAGAACATTGTATAAAGTGTTTTTTTAAGTAGATGTATTTAACGTCTTAGGTCGGCTTTTAGTTAGGTACCTTTTAAGAAAAAGTTAATGTTAGTTAAGTTATGTTTATGTTTTTCCATTAACATATACTTATATATAAACATCTAGCTTTGTCCACCCGTCCGTCTGTCTTTCTGTCTGTCGTATTTGTGTGTAGAACTTTTTTGATTTTATTATATCAAGCATTTATGTGCGAATGAGATAGTTAGTACTTTTGTAGTACGTACGAATGCTGCATTAAAAGAAACATGAATTACGTTTAGTTTACATTCAA
>WYDF02065423.1:0-11620 GCA_009867245.2 Adranes taylori
TGTCGCGATCCCCAATGAGGGCGCGAAATTTATTTGAGTGTCGCAGAAAAATTGGTGGCAGCACATTTATTCATTTATTTTATAAATTTACTATGGATTCTGTTTAGAAGTAAAAGAAATAAAATGAATACATCATTATTTTATTATAATTAAAAAATGATTTAAATAAAAAAAAAAGATTGATGATCGTTTCCGTGAAGTTGAAATGCATACTTATATTTATTTGTTGACTTTCTAGTAATTCGAATATTACTATAAAGTGATGTATGGGGAATCCCCCGAGCTTCCACTCCTCGCCTAAACGATGATAGAACAACATTGTCATTTGTAATGGTGTTCGCTAATAATCATTCTCTGTATGCACGAGTTAGAAATGCATATATCAATTGGCGGGCGGGTAAAGCGAATTACATAAACTAGATTTAACCGATTTTATTAACATTTTGCGTATTCGTTGACATGCATTTGTACGATTGAAGTGTCGCAGATCCGAAAATGTGTCATTTTAAATTGTTTCAAAAGTGGAACGAGAAGTAAAAGTATAAAAATGTATATAAAAGTCGGACCCGTTCATTAGAAAAGTTTGAGTATAAGGCATTTCAGAACAGGCATATTTTTATACAGTTTGCTATCACTCTTGATTCTCTATAAAACGATACCCGCATTAATACTCTAAGACTTGCCGCTAGGGAAACGTCTTAAGTCTAAAAGTTTGTTTCATTCAATAAGAAAATTTCCTACATAATATTATATGTGAAAAATATTCTGCTCAATTGGTGTTAATATATTAATTGATTCGAACTGATCAATATGTAATGTATACCAGATTATTTATACATTTAATGTTTTCTCAATGAACAAGGCAATATCCCATAATAACAACAGGAATAGATACTGCACAAATATAATTGAAAATAAATTATAGGTCTAAAGGAAAATGCTATATCGTTGTTCTATATGACATTGATGAATTATATGATATCAAATAAATAAAAGGCATATCTAAATTGCATTTCATATAGATTGTTGTGCAGTACGTTTTTATTCTTAATTAAAGTGCATTATACTCAAACTAAAATTTCCAAATATTGGAAACTATCCAAATAATTTCGTAAAAAAAGTTACAAAACTTATTGAAATTATTAAATTATATATACCTATTATTTAGTTTAAAAGAAACATAAATAAACAATCAAAAATACTTTTCAGATAAAGTACGGACAACAGATTCTAAAAGCAATTGGAAGGTTACTCTGGACAGGGGCGGTACTCTGGGTCAAGTAACCGCTAATTTTGACACGAGACCGTATTTACTAGAGCGCTGTTGTGGAACAAAAATAACATATTATTCTCCCAAAAATATCTATTCTCCCAATATGTTTTTATTCCTCAAATGATTATCGATTTTTTCCAGCCATCGTATCAATTAGAAAATTTGGTGAGCTTAAAAAACAAAAGTTCTTGGTGAGCGCATTTCAGACAGAGGACCTTAAATATAATCCCGTTCTACAATACATGATTGTAGAACGACAGCTAGGTACACTGTAGCACTATAGAAAATAAGCACTATAAGCACTATAGCAAATAAGCACTATAGCACTATAGCAAATAAAAAGAATAAGCTTTGAACACATTCTAGCTACATTAATTTCGTATATACTTCTGCAGTCTGAGTGACCGCTATTTTAGACACGGGTCGCTATTTACTAATTTAAACTATAAGCTTTTAACAAACTCTAGTGTTATATACCTCAACACTCGGAAGTATTCCTCTATTGACTTTGGATTTTTTCCAGCCATTGTATCATACAAAAACAAACAATAAGATTCCGATGTACTCTAGTTAAGTACCGTATATACCTTTGCAGCAAGAACTTCTAGGTGAGTGCTATCTTAGACATGTGGCCCTATTTACAATCGCATTTTTGTAGAAAAAAATAACATATGTGATTACGGATTTTTTCCAGCCACTGTATCAAATAAAAAATGATAAGCCTCCAACACACTCTAGTTACATTACTGCCCCACATGATTCGGTAATCAGAAGTTCTAGGTGACCGCTATTTTAGGCACTATAGCAAGTAAAGACGATTACCTTAAAACACATTGTGAGTGACCACATCAATACCCAATATGCCTCAAGTCCCAAGTGGCTGCTAATTTATTGGGGATCCTATTCACACGCGCGCTGTTGTAGAACAAAATAAGGTATTACATCGTAAAAAGGAACATTAGGAATGTTTCAACTGAAAGTCGTTGGGTAGAATTGTTGAAACACTTTCACTCCAAAAATTTGAATCATACAAACTTGCGCATAAATATTGAGTATATTGTGTGCCTACCCACACTAATGCATCTGTATAAAAGCCGTTTCTCTTATGAATAACTTGTAGACAAGCAAAGAAACACAGTTGCAAATCGCAATTCTTAAAGCAATGTTAATTACCAAAGTAAATTTCAAGAAATCCTGCCAAGAATTTCATTCTTATTTGAAATTAACACCCAAAACACTCAAGCAGATTTGTTCATCAGAAATGTATAAGACGACACAAATTATTAAATTTCACGTGTTTATTCCTCTTCTTTTCATCAATAAATAAAATATATGGAAACTATGCGTTTTGTATATGGAAACATACTAATACCTAAACATTGGTAGAGGCCCCATATCGAGAAAAAAAAATGCTCACGATAATTATACCACAACTTTCTCAAATACCTTATTCATGAGTTGCTTGTCGGCATAGTGGACACAGCCTCACAGAGTCGGCAAATGCAATAAAACAAGCAATTAATAAACAATCTGTAGCAAATTAACACAACCGAAAAGCTAGCAAATTTAATTCATAATTTGAGTCATTGCACGAGCAATATGTTATAGAAAAATTGTAGTCCATCAGACGTAAAGTTTGTATTGCTTTTAAACTGCTATAATATTCTAAAACATATTTTGGCGCCCAAGGTGCAGGCTAAAGAAATCCACCAAAGGTCAATAAAACCAAATGCAATTTTGGTTAAAGCTATAAACCCTAAGAACACAAAAAGTAATGCGAAGTAATAAAAGGTGAATACACGCAATACAACAATTCCCACTGGAATTGTTGTATTGTGTTGTATGTTGTACTCCCACTGGAATTGTTGTATCCCCCGATACTTCCAGTGCAATTCCCCAGTACTTCCAGTGGTAACCAAACCAACGAAATAAAATTCAAGCAAAACCACCGACATTATCAACGTTTGTCAGTTCCAACAACCACACTAGGTAATTCCCAGTTACCAAGCAAATAAAAAATAAGGCCGCATGACCCCACAGTACATTTCAAAGCTATGGGCAACCAAGGCACACACATCCCAATTGCAACTCATCTCTACCAACAAGAAGAAGCCGCAGGGCATCTACAAAACGCAGCGCAGGTCAGCGAAACTATCAGCCAGTGGAACAACATCAACAACATTAGAGGTGGTAACTAACAAGTCCCAAATGCGTCTTCCAATTGTGAACACTAAGGCCCAACAACATCGAGGACTTCCTCCAGCCAGCCGACCACACACCATCACCAATAATCGGTAATCTAGTTAACTGATAAACCACAACCACAGGCACGCTGATAATGTAGGTTATTCATCACAAGTAAACAGCATACGTTCCTTGCGGCATAACAACTAGTTATCCCGGAAGGCCAATCGACTGGAAGTCGCTGAAAACAAATTTGCAACGTGAGATAAAACCAACATTTCGGAGCATGCAACCTTCTTGTCTTCGTCAAGATGTCTTCATCTGATGTTTTTGTCAAGAAAAACTTAGCAAGATTCACACCAGAGAGGCTTGTACACATAGTCATGTTGCTGTCACATCCGTTTCGGCCGTAATAAGCAAGCACCACCAGCGGCGAGATACAACCACTAATCTCTACACACCTGTCCACTCAACATACTTTCGGCAGCCAGTTTGAAGGCGGACCTTCTAACTAACTTACAATGTAACGGGTCAAAATAATGATTCAGGCTCGGCAGGTTACAAATTCACGTAAAATCCTAAACAATAGCAGTCACGCAACTACGACATCAACATCCAACGCGAATATAAATCAACTACGAATATCTTCATACTGGTGGAAAATTTTCCAATTACGATCGGAAACAAATAACGTCGAATTAGTGAAACACCTTAATGCACACTACGATGCTGCCAACTTGTCTTCATTTCTCTGGGGACGTATTGTTATCGGCATATTGGACATAGCCTCAGAGTCCACAAATGCAATAAAACAAGCAATTAATAAACAACCTTTAGGAAATTAACACAACCGAAAACCAGAAAATTAAATAAATAAATTGAGTTTTATTGCACGAGCAATATGTTATAGAAAAATTGTAGTCCATCAGACGTAAAGTTTTTATTGCTTTTAAACTGCTACAATATTATAAAACAAGTTATCAACCCATCTGAAGGTATCAGCTTCACGTTAATTAGAAATGGATATTAATTTGAACCAATAGAAATGATACACGTATTCCGACTTCGTACCTACCTGGAGACGATAGCACGGTACGAGCGAGACCCGAGCAGAAGTTATAAAAGCGATAACGCCAATAGACACATCACTTCAGATTCAATATTAACCAGTAGTCATTAACATGTATTATAATTAGAGTTTAGGATTATATAAATATACGTCAGCCATCTTAGACTTGGATGATGTTCGAAATAATAATTAATTAAATGTTTTGTGTTAAATAAAGTTGTAAATCATTCTAGTTAATCTTGCTGAATATATTTATCAAGTTTTTGGAATAATTAAAGAAATAACACGATTGTCTTAACATCATGCAATGTAATAAATGTATTAGTCATTGAAACGTAATTAAATCTATAATTGAAATAACTAATTAGAACTTAAAATAAGAAATGTAATTAATTAAAAGGAAATCAATTTTTTTTATATTCAACATAATTAAATACTCCTAATTTTTTTTAAACAAGGTCCACTGGAGTGAAACCTTAAGTCATGCCACTCTTATTCACTCCAACATGATCAATGTCACATAAAATTGTTTGTGTACTTTTGAATCTATTTTTCTCTGAAATTAATTTGATAGTATTAATTGATAGTAAGTCATTGACCATATAAACCTTACTCAAAATAAATTTAAAACTTTATGAATGATAGACACATAATCTATATAATCGATATACTTGTTTAAAAAAAATAATCTTCTTGTGTACTTTGTATATAAACTTAACCGTAGTAGTCGTATAAAGGAAGTAGTTTAATTCATTTTATCTTGCTGATTATGTTGACTTTCAAACTCAATTTGTGTTTGACGTTTCAAAATTTTCTTATGAAGAGGTTCTGAAATAACACACTCTAGATTTAGTCTTTCACTCTCTCTAATCTAGCCAGCGCGTCTCGTCTGAATAAATTCTAATTTTAACTCAAATGGATCTTTGCTATGTTTATATATATATATACATATATATATATATATATATATATATATGATATAAAATCTTCTCAAATGAAAACTCGGGAAAAATAAATGATTTACACTCAATAAATGTCATAAAATATTAAATAAATATTTGTAAAATCCTGTTATTTTCTTGTAGTGTTTATACAAGTCGCCAAATAAACGGTGTATTTCTGTCTAGCTACCAAATATTTTTGAAGATTATATTTCATTAAAATCTATTTTTCTTAAATTGTTTGCTATACAGTAGGAAGGCGCATACGGTAAGTGTGACCCGCACCGGATACCAGCTCTGAGGGGGTGACAACAAATTACCTATTTTGTATTAATGCTTCTTTTTGTTACTTAGAATGCCATGTCACATAATTTACATAGGCTTTAACAGTGGCTAATTGTAACAAAATGCCGGTGAATAATGTGATGCTGTAATGAATATTGTGTGATGCATGAGGAGAGGGGGTGTTCTCTCACGTTCATGTTGAACTGGGTGGGTTGTTTGTTTACTTTGTTTACTGTTGTTTGTTTACTTGGTGGTCCTCAAGTAAACAAACAACCAATTCTAGTGACTCATGGTCTCGGCCCTGTCACAAATATTATCGCACCAAGTGCAACAAGATGATACTTTTAACACGAACGTTTTAGACACTGGAGTGGATAAATATTGTCCGCTCTAGAATCGACCATAAAAGAAATATCATAAAGAAAGTACAAAGAATTATGCAAAGAATTTTAGTGCAACGAATTATGCAAAGAAAGAATGATTAAAAATGCAAAGAATTTTAGTATCATCTTGGACAGCACATAGATCAAATGTGTTTGTGATTTGTTATGTCGACACAGAGAACAAAAACGTTGAAATAAAAGAGACGGGAAAGTCGTTGACATAACGGAAGATATTTTCAAGGTAATTGCATGTGATTGTCTAGACTTACCAATGTGCCGAGGATAAGAATATGACAATGCTTCTACAATGGCTGGAGTTCAAGCAAGTACTTAGTTATGAATTTAATTCTAAAGCACTGTTTGTACCCTGTACAAACCACTGTCTCAATCTATGTAGAGTACACTCTTTTACAACTTATGCTTTTGGAAGCTTAGAAAATTTGTATGTGTTTTTCTCAGATCCCACGCACCGAAGGACGATATTTCCAACAAATGTTAAGCAACTTTCAGAAACAAGATGGACGACTCATTACGAAACTGTTCAGTCTGTGTTTAACTGCTTTAAGAAGATTGTCGATCCCATTGAGGAACTGTGATGCTTTCAAAACGATTAAAACCAGAGGAACAGTTGAAGCTTTCTTGCCGGCAATGTGTGGTTTCTCGTTTTCGTGCTTTTTTGTGGAATAATGTCTTAGAAGTCAACCATGTTCAAAAATATTAGTTCTTGAAATAAGCTTCGAGAAATCTATTATCAAGATGAGAATTCTAAAGGCCTTTTTAAAAGATAAAAGAAATGACCGTGTTAAGATAGCACTGCAATTTGATAAAGACACATGTGAAGAGACAGGTATTCCTGTAGAAAACAGAAAAACTTTCAAGAGGAAAGCTACAGACGAGCCTTGTACGAAGAACTGGACCAAAAACTGAAAAAGTTAATATTAGAACGCATCTTATGATAGATTTCAACAAGAAAGAGATACACTTTACAAAGGCATGTATCAAATCGGTTTGTAGTATCAGAGCCATACAATCTGATCGAAATCTCGGAAATTAAACTTCCCAAGTTTGTACAATGTTTGGTTAAAAATTACGATGAGCTTCCTGCAGATAGTATCCTTTATATAAATTCCACGCCTAAGAAGATTTCTAAAAGTCGCCAAAGTTCCAAAAGAAAAGATCTTGGTTGGACTTCCTTAAGATTCTTAGAGTTTCCGGTTAAATATGATCTTTTCGACACTGTTCCTAATCGCACGTTTACATTTAGAATTTTCTTAACTTTATGTGTCAACGCAATATTTTAAAATAAAAGTTTTTTCGGGCGCTTTCAAAAACGGTTTTGATGTAAATATTTTCATTAAATGATGCAAAACACTCCACACTGTATTGTCAAAATTATAATCATTCTTAGTTTATTTATACATAATAATTATAAATAATTAAACTTTTTGTATTTTAGTATTAGAGTTTTTTCCGTTAATTTGCAAAGCTGTTTATAAATATTTGATTAATATATATATTATTAATAATAAAATTATATGATTAATTTTATGAAATAAGTACTACTTCTCATATAAGGTGCGTAATACCTATATCAACAACGATCGGTATGCAACATTAAGAACATCAACGTGTTATTTATTTTGTAAGTGAAAATGTTGTTTAATTATTCATTTCTAAATCCTACTTTTTAAATTCATATATTCTCCTAAAGCGAGAATACCACATGGCGACTGTGATATTTAATTAGAAATTAATTACGCGACCCGAATATTGCAAATAATATGTGAGAAAGAAGAAAGGCAACAAGAAAATCGAAATGAAAACTAGGAAATAGAAAGGATGCCATTTTTGAATGTAAACGAGGAGGATCAATCACTGGGGGGTTTTCAGCCAGAAACAGAGGATGTGGAAAATTAAAATTCAGTTGATAGAGTGGAGAGCTTGTTGAAGATTTTAGATAATTCTGTGTTGAATGCGGAGGAGATTGATTCAGTGGACAGGATATGTCGCCGGAAGATAAGCTAACCCATGATAATATTCTTCCACAGTCCATTCCACTGAAAGAGGGTGCGTAACCAGTTTATGTCAAACAATATCGTATTCCGCAGAGTCAGAAGGATGAATTGCATAAACAGACAGATATGATGCTTTCTGATGGAAAAATTGAACCAAGTAATCCTCAGTATGGTCTAGTCCGTTATTACTTGTGCCAAAGAAGATTAATAAAGAAGTTAAAAAGCAATGGAGATTGTTTGATTTGGTAAATAAGGATTTGGAGGCGGATCGGTTTCCACTTCCGGAGTCGTTATCAGGAGCTATTTAGTTCTCAGATTTTTTATCTGGCACAGGGGTACTACCAGTGGAGTTTAGAAGCGGAATCAAAACCATGTACAGCATTTACAACTGACAGAGGCCATTATTAAAAGACTAGGTCTCCGCAAGGGTTGAAAATTTCACCCATTGCTTTTATTAGGGCTATGACAATAGCGATGTCAGGATTGAATTATACATCATGTTTAGTGTACATGGATGATCTTGTATGTTTTTGAAAGAATCTAAAGGATCACAATAAGAATTTGATTCGATGTTTGGCGAGGTTGAGAAAAGTTAATTTAAAACTGAGTCCACAGAAATGTAAGTTTTTATGGAAGAAAATTTTGTACGTGGGTTATGAAATATTAAAAGATGGAAAATTATCCAGTACCTAAAACGTCGGGGGAAACGAAAAGAGTTGTAGCTTTTGCAAATTATTAAAGGAAGTTTATAAAGGGATTCGCGGGAATTGCAACGCCGCTAAATAGATTGTGACAGAATAGATTAAAGTTCATTTGATTTGCTGATTTCCAACAAGCGTTTTTGAAATTAAATAAAGCGTTGTTATCCGCACCAATTTTAAATTACCTTGATTTCAGCGAAGGGAATGAGTTTTACACTCACTACGGATTACACTCACTACGGATGAGAGTGCCTTTTCTTTGGGTGCAGTTTTAACAAATGGAAATGGAAAATCAATTTCATTCATTAGTAAAAAATTGAGCCGCAGTGAATTAAATGATTATACTATTGAGAAAGAGCTGTTAGCTATCTCTGTTCGGTTGTTAGCAGATCTCTGTTGGGTTGTTAGGCTATCTCTGTTGGGTTGTTGGGTCGTCCGTCTATCTGTGGGAGAAAGTTTCATATCGAAACTGATCACATGCCTATGATTTATCTTTTTGGAATGACAAATCCGTCAAGTAGGTTGACAAAATTTAGGTTAACTTTGGAAGAATTTAATTTCACAATTTCATATGTAAAAGGGGCCGAGAATGTAGTGGCAGCTAGTCTCAGTTCAATTAAAATGATTAACTTGATAGCGATGCGCTAAAAGAGTTAAGCATAAAGAACGCTAGTATACACATTATTACGAGAGCACAACCTCGGTAAGCCGTATTTAAGAGGGTAAGAGGGATTTACAGCGATTTAGATCAGGTTAAGAGGGATTTAGATCATGAGTCAGTTCCTAAAGTTATTCTGGATAACTCTGAAGGCGGGTAAAATACACCAAGTGTCGTAAAGTTTTTAAATAAGCCAAAACGGGCGGCCAGTGTAAATATTGTGCACATGAATGATTTTAACAAGACTGCAAATATGGATAATGTAGTTATAAATGATTGTCCATGTGAATGCGTGTTATTTCATATAAACACATGTACACTGTTTATTAAGGACACTGTTAATAGACAATTATCTGACTTCGTGCGATGTTGTAAACATATTCTGATATTACGTAAGCAAGTGTCATTATCACAAATAGTGGTATGCAAAAATCAACTGGAAAAACCATTTATTAAAGAGTTAATTCATTTGACTAAGAATAATAATAGAAACATTAAAAAATGTACAACTGAGATTCAAATTATAATAATTCCTGATAAGGAAATTATTACGGAGTCTGCTGCAAAATCTTATACTGGACCACACACTAACAGGACAACACATGGGTATACAATGAATGTTACAAAACTATAAAGAAAAGATATTGTTGGACGAATATGGTACATGATATTAAGGAATTTGTAAGACGATGCGATGCTTGTAAAAGATTTAAACATTCAAGACCACATATACAACCTTTAACTATCACATCTGCAGCTTTCTCGTCGTTTGATAATTTTTTTTTGATTTGGAGCTCCTATACAGTGTGATTTTGAAGGTCATAAATATATCTTAACGATTCAATATGAATTAACTAAGTATGTAGTAGGAGATTATAAATAAAGAGGCTCGTACAGTTGTATTTGTAAAAGTTTATTTTGCGTTATGGGATTTCGTCTCAAGTGGGTACGGATTTAGGATCTGAGAATATGTCACTGATTTTTGCTCAAGTATGTAATATTTTGGAGATTGAACATTTAAAAAAGTACTGCAAATCATTATCAGTGTTTGGGAGGGGGGCGGCGCTAGAAAACTCTCATAAAAATCTAGGACAATATTTAAGGATTCAGAAACAGGCTAATCCCGATACTTGGTCTAGTTGATTAAGTTTTTGGGCGTTTTCGTACAACAACACAGTGCACACGGCTACTAAATATACTCCATATGAATTAGTATTTGGTAAACTTGGCCGGTGGCCGGTTCAGGAAGTTGTCAAACCACTATTTTGATCACTACCCATCAGAATTATGTTACACGTTACAGAAAGCATGGGAGGATGCTAGAGGTAATTTGCTAGATGCTGAAGATAGGGAGAAAGTTATGTATGATAGGAGGGTATTCCGTAAGAATGCATTGATTGGTCAAATAGTTCTAGCACGTAATGAAGCAGGGTCTAATTACTCTGATTTGTTTAAAGGTCCTTATGTAGTCAGACCTTTAACACCGCTATACCAGTCCCAAGCCAGGGGTTCCATTGCACTAATGGGAAAGGAGGAGGGGGAGGAGTAACAACCTCGATAAAAAACCAGCCCGGATCTGGCCCGGATGATAGCACCCTGTAAGGGCTCCTGCCTAGGATCACAGGTGAAGACCACATCGGCTGTGACGGCGGATGAGAGGAAATTCCAAATGCGGATCCGGCGTAGGTGGCATCCCTGTTTCTAAGGTTGGTATAGAAACATCTGATGAAAGGCAGCAGTTCCATCAGTACCGAATCAAGGCATAGAAAAATGGAATTTTTCAAACTGGCTTGAATCCGGACGCGGAAGGCGCAGCTGAAACAGCATTACCGGTTTTCGCACTGCGGTGTAGAAGGAAAAGGAACTCCTACTACACTACACCACTTCCAAATCATCCAAATGACTAGTACAAGCACAAATATGGCCTTCAGTCCGGGGCACCCCTTAAGTGGGGAGAGGGTGCTAAGAATCCCCCCGTCAAAAACAAGCTCAAACGGATTTCAAATATACGACAAATTGATAAGAATTGCTACGTGGAACGTGCGCAGTCTTTACATGGCTGGGAAAATTGATAATGTTGATGCAGAAATGAAAAGACTCCAAATAAAAAT
>WYDF02065434.1:0-11620 GCA_009867245.2 Adranes taylori
TCCGCGAACAATACAACTTGCGATTTCACAAAAGTTGTTAAATCGTTTATATACAATATAAATAATAAAGGACCAACAATTGATCCCTGTGGTATTCCTCGTTTAATCGTTCGTGGGAGGCTTTGATTGTCGTATATGCTTACTCTTTGTTTCCGGTTCTCTAAGTAAGAGGCTATCATCTTATGTGCCACTCCTCGAATACCATTCTTTTCCAGGAGTCCGCTAGGTCGCACATTGTAGAGACGCATTTTTTTGTGTTTATCGAGAGCTTTGCACACCTTGTCCATAAGAGAATGAATTGCCGTAGTAGTATTCAAGTTTACCAATTGTTGTTTACAGTATATATCATGTTTTGAGAGGAAGTTATCTATCCTTATTGAAATTAGTTTTTCTAATATTTTTGCAAAGGTGGCAATAATAGCCTATAATTCTCACATAAGCTTGTATCTCCTTTTTTGTATATAGGGCTTTTACTAAGGCAATCATTACAAATGTTTGGATATTATATCGCTTGTAAATTTTACTGTTTTTGGTGGTATTTTTCATTATTGATACTATTTCATTTTCGTCGGTAGGATGAAAATAAATTGAGGACATGTTGATTTCGAGTTTTGATTTGTTCGCCACATTTGTTGGATGTTGTAAGTTTTATACTATTTTGTCGCCTATATTGCAGTAGTAATCACTAAACTTTTCACAATCTGGTATTTTATTTGCAATGGTCTTCATGTTTCTTTAAGTAACTTCATTTATAATCTGCCAAATAATCGTAGACTTGTTTTCCGCATTTGTAATTTTACAGCGTGATTGTACATTTTTTCAGTTTCGACCAGTGCTGCACATATGTTACTATCTGTGATTAGG
Source organism: Adranes taylori (assembly GCA_009867245.2). Lineage (NCBI taxonomy): Eukaryota > Metazoa > Arthropoda > Insecta > Coleoptera > Staphylinidae > Adranes > Adranes taylori. Next base: position 865 of record WYDF02065434.1, read on the forward strand.
AACTTAGAGTCATCAGCGTAAGTAATAGCCAAAACTCTAGGACCCGTCACTTGTATATACCTTTCAAGGTCACTAACAAATATCAAGAGGAATGGCCCAAATCCAAGCTGATTTGTTCTTATTACGTGATTTTAGACAAAATTAACATTTTGTAGGATGTTATGTTCTTTTAACTTTACATGATAAAGATAATCGAACTTTAAACTATTGTTTAAAGTTCGAATATCGTAGACTCAAATTGTGTAGTAAAGATAGTTTGTATTTTACCTGCACTAACTCAGGAGTTAGTTGTTCGAAATATGATTTTATGATGAGAGGAAAATGGTTTACAAACAGATAGCTAAATATCGAAGACGATCCACAGCTTGATTAATATCAGTACTGGTTAAGACTGCCCAGAATTAAATTTTATTGCGAGAGCAGAAATTTCTAGTAAATGGAACTGTATCATGCGTAATACTAGAAACCTTAAGGTTACTTCTTACTGTTTGGGCAAAGTGGTCAGTTTAACTTCGGTAGCAGAGCACTAAACTTAGTCTTTCTAGGTCAGAAGATCGAGATGTCTGAGGACGTCGAGGAAGACGTCAATACCTATCACTTACTCAACTCAACTGAAAGAGAAATATCAACATAGTTTGGGTCATGGAGAGGATTAAGTTTCACAAACATCAATGGATTTAATAATGCTAACAGCCCTTAGTTAGCCATTAGGCTAAGAAAAGTGGTCCATGGTAAGAAACAAGCTTGGTGGAGACAATTCTTGTTTTGCATATATAGAACAAAAAAAATGCTTGCAATAAGTACAGAAAAACTAAAAATTTAAATTTTGGATGTTTCTCAAATGAGAGATCTCAGGAATGATACTTATTTCCGGTATTCCATGAACGAGACACAGCGAAAAGCGTTGATTTCTATTGACCTTGTACTCAAAAATTTCCTCTACGACAACTAGGACTGAAATATATGTTGAATTAAATGGATGTTCTCTCCATTACTTCTGTGTAATGGAACACCAAATTTTAGACTCTTGTTCATTAATCCACTGTCGTAGGTGTTGTGTACAAGTTTTACGCACATGCAACCCACATTTTATCTTGACCATCAAACCCAATGCAAAAATATCAAAAGTATTAGCAAAATCAGAAATGTTTTTTTTGTTTTCGTTTAGAATGTACATCATTAGAATGATAGAAACCAATTCTTCGACTGGTTGCGATTACTTCTTTTATTAATTTATCAAACACTGACAGCTGATAGAGGTACAGACATACGGAAGAAGAAACAAGCCAATCCATATAAATTAAGTTAACCAAATCACCACGTAATGATTATGATACGTGTATAATACGATATTTTATAACTTGACTGTGCAGAATCTTATATTTGAAACCAATATACTCAAAATCAGTTAAAAAATTCGACGGATGTTTTTTTGTGAGATTATGTAATTAACATTTGTTTTACGGTGCATATTATAGTCGTATAGAATCCATGGCCGATTCTAAATGAACCGTATGTCATATTTTTTAGTATGCGTTTATCTTATATTAATTACCTTAATGTGATTAAGATCTTGTAGAGCAAATCAAAAGAGCAATTTTAATTTATTACGTTTTTATATTAAAAACTTTCTAACGTTTTTCCATATAGAAAATATATTCTACCTAGCCAACTGTAAACAATTTTTTGTTGGCACATATATAGAGATTATATTTAATATAGACTCTTGGATAAATTAGTTTTGCACATCTTTTTACAGAATAGGCGTACTATTTTCTGCCTTTGAGACAAAGAATATTTTTTGCTCTAGTCTAATATTGTGCAAAACATAACTAGTTTATCTTTTGTTTAACTATAACCACTGGCATGCCTGTAAACTACTGTTTTTTTTATTGTGGAATGCATGGCGCATGTTGTGATAATTGCAAGGCTTTAAGTTATTATACGTACTTACACTGGAGCTTTGCTAATTACTTTTAGGATGATATACATATATTAATAGAATCTTATAATAGATACATATTGTAGAAGATATATTTTTTGAACACTTTTTTTATATGTTTGTTTATGTAAAAATAAATCTATTTATATGTGTGTAAATTTTTGTAGAAGGTTCAAGGTTTCAGTATTATATATACATTTTTTTTAATTACTTGTATACACGTGAACCTCAACTACTTTGGTGTGCTACTTTGCTACTGAAAAAATCGATATGAATATTTATAAATTATAAATAAGAATTTTTATAAAAACAGATTTTTATGTAATATATAGATTTTATGTTTATTGTATATTTTGCAATTTTCGATTAATTCATTAGTAAATCGGTGCTCCTCCATATAAAAGACAATTGCATGGTTTAAGCTTGTCAAAATCTTTTTAATTCGTAATAAATACATTTATTTAACGTTTTGTTTTTATTGTCATTTATACAGTGTTGCTATTCTTTTGTTGTTAATTTTTAGGCATGGAAAGAAACTGCGTTTTAGGTAAATACTACAGAGATTTTAAAATTACTGAATTTGATTATCATTTAGTAGGGAAACCCGTATTAATCCAATAGATACATTCCTCGAGGGCGCCACTCAAAATAAACGTCAACGTTTATTTAACTGCTCCTCAAAGTTTCACTTGGATATGACAAATGATTTACCCAAATTTATTTATTGAATTTTATTTAACAAAGTCCTTTTTTAAAGGCATTTGGCGCTTCTTCTGGGGACTTAAGTATACGGGGTATGATCTATCAATTCGATGTTTGTCTATTTAAAAACTCAGTGGTTTTGTGGGTGGTGATTTCGCAATCTCCGTGGAAGATGATTAGTTGTTTAAAGAAAGAACATAAAATTTTATAAAAATATATTGATTTATTCATTTTGGAAACGCAGTATTTGAGTATACGTTTTAGACAGACTATGAAAGCTGTTAGATAATACCTACTATATTCTAACAGTGCGTTTGCAAAATAGTGTTTTTAATAAATATATTTTAATGAAATTTTGGGTGTTTCCTTTTATACTAATATATGAATCCAGTGGTGTAGCTAAATAAGAAAAAAAGAAGCTATTGAAATTTCGTTGTTTTTGACATAGAAAATGTATAATTTGTGTCTTTTAGATGCGTTATAAAAATAGAATTTTTGAGATCGATTTCATTTTGAGTAATCTCACTCTAGAAATCAGATTATTACTGCACTGATTTGAATGAAACTTTGTGAGAGGCAAAAAGAAAAGATATGACCTGATGGATCCAAAATGGTAGAAATCTAAGACTGCAAATGAGCTTTCATAGCGTGCAGCTAATTGATTTTTCTGGGACCACTATAGGCTGCACCTGATGGAAATTTCTGGTACGGTCCGGTCATATTGTTTTATCTCAATTAAGAGATAATAATTCTTACCAATAGTTAGACATAAAATTGTTAGTATTTTTGTCAATTAGAAATGGTGTGTATCTTACTAATGGATTATTATTTAATTGCACAATTGCTTATCAGAATATAATATGGTAATTTGAATCTCGTACATGTATTTTAAAATGCAGTATCTTCTTGAAAAAAAAACAGTAGTGGCAGTATTTCACATTATGATTCTTTTGTTGATTTCATGTAGTACATTTGCTAGTCGTCAGTGCAAGACCCTGTTACTTGAAGGTGAGCATCATTGTTGCATGCTGGTTTTTAGTTTTTATGTTTACTTTTATATGTTTATATTATGTTGTGTCTTCACTATATAACTACTCAGTTCTATTTTGCTTAATAAAACACTTTATAATATAATTGCAATTTATTCGTTCGATAACAAATAAATTGTTTGATGGATTCTGAATTTAAACTAAAGTCCGGTTTCCACGAGAGTAGTTAGCAGGCAACGCATGTGCACAAGTAACTTGCTCCAAGTTGAGTGAGTAAGTGCTACGACAAGTAGCGTTCGCACACGTGCGGTTGTTCAGTAACAAGTGCAGAGCTCAGCAGTTTGATTTCGAAAAGGTATTCAATATAGGTATTGACCTCATGTCTAGATAGCGTCTACGTGTGAGGTGTGTGGCACAATCATCAACAATTCTATGCTTGGGATTCTCACGTAAGTTAATCCTGGAAGCTACAACTACTGGGACTAGGATACATGCAGGTATATTGATAAATCGTGCAGAAAATGTAGTAGAAGAAAACTTCCATCTTAATAATCCCAATGATTCACTTCAAAAGGAAGGTATTACCATTCCGAAAGGATATTACGGTATTGTAAATGCATTATTACTTGCAAAAAATCATATTATTGATACAAAAAATAACTTCATAAATTCTAAGGATCTACTAATAAAAGAATTGCAGCGGGAAATAGAAACCTAAAGGCAAATAATTCATCAATCAAGTACAAAAGAACCAAAATTAGAAGAAACTGAAACTAGCCAGATTGTGAATCCGGCGACTGTGAGTACAAAAGTTAGAAGACAGTTAACTGATAATCCTGAAATTCGACAAAGTGCCGCATAGGCTTTTGTTAAGGAAACTAGAATGTTATGGCTGTGACAATAACTTTATGCAATTAATGACATCATATTTGGAAAATCGGCACCAAAGAATACGACTGAATAATACTTACCCTGAATCTGAATCTCTGTCATTGGGAGTACCACAGGGATTCGTCTTATGGCCGCTTCTATTCGTTATTTTTATTCACGACCTTTTTTTAAATATGGAAAAAATTGAGATGATTTTATTTGCTGATGATACCACATTTTTCTGCAGCTTTATAACTAAAGCAGAAGCCATAATAGTGTTTCTAATATACAGTCAATAGCTAAGGACTGATTTTCTGCAAACAGACTTACTCTGATTTAGTTTATGTCTTACTCTAAATACCAACAAAACATAGCGTATGTTGTTTAGCATACGCGATTTAACAGACTTAAGTAATAATCCGCAACAGGTGAAATTTCTGGGCATTTGGATTGATCCTGTATAGTCCTGGAAGTTTCATTTATCTGATCTAGCTAAAAAATTGTCTAAAGCTTTATTCCTTCTTAGATCGCTACGGAATATTGTTGATTCAGATGTACTGAAGATGGTCTACTTTGGATATTTTCATTATGTTATAACCTACGCAGTCTTTATATGGAGCCACTCCCCACACTTGATGGATATTTTTAGACTACAACAACGTAAGAATAATATGGGGATGACTGCATGCAGTATTTCAAGAATAACATACTAGCACTGCGTAGTGTCTATGTACTAGAGTACTTAAAATACATAAAGATTGCTTATGATGATGGATCTTTAATTCTTACATGTTCCCTTCTGCCGCTTACAAAAACACAGGTTGATGCAAATTACGTTTCTTACAAGTTATTCATTGCATTACCAACTCAAGTAAAAATATGAATGTAGATACATTTCAAAAAAGCATTAAACAGCATCTATTGGAAACATTTGATACATTTGATGCATTTGATACACTTTGATGCATTTGCTATTGATACATTTGATGCAGCCTACATTCGGGAAATGTTTCTACCACTGTCTTAATTTAATTTGAATTAATTTAGTTTATGTTTTAATTTTATTTACGTCTTAATTATATTATCCTTTTAACGTATCGTGACTTGTGTAAACCTAATGTGATTTTATGTTCCAACAATGGTACATGAATAAACATCTATCTATCTATATATTTCTTTTTTGCCTTATCGAGGAAGTCGAATTAGTTGTTGAAAAAGCGACAAACAAGAAGAAGGTACGGACGAGAAATCGGAAGCACTCATGTTGGAATAATTCTGGTTTTGAAAGAACTATATATAAAAGACCCAGCTGAGTATCGGGTTTTCATGAAAATGTCTCCTGAAGCATTTGACGCATTACACGATCTGGTTTATACAATTTTATTAAACTCCTAATTATATGTTGCTCTCAGACTGTTGATGTTTTTATTTTCATCTTGCACTGTAAAATCTGCCAACCCCATCTTGTTTACAATTTTGAGCAAAGCGCTTTGCCTACCTCCTTTTATTTTGTATGTTGCAAAGTTCATATTCCGTGAAGATTCATGCTCTTTATGTAGTTCAAGATACTTACAATCTGTCTCATCATTACAACGTTCCGGCATCGTTAAATTCACATCATTTTTTCAAGGAATTGAAAATTAAGAAAGCAAATGAAATTACATTCAAACAACAAACACGCTTTTGTATATGGAACTGTTGAATTAACAGATAAAATAGCGTTTGCACTTGGCACGTAGAATTGCTTGTGGTGGCGGGGGAGGCGACTTGCTCCAACGGTAGAACCCCGGTCAATTCATTTCAGTTGTCTGCCAACTTGACTTGCCTACCAAAACCATACAGATGAGTGTTCACACATGGCAAGTTACTTGTTCACTTGCATTGTCTGCCGACCGGCCTTAAATGCATTGCGATGTAATTATTTAGCTTTGTTTTTCCAATATCTTTTTTGCAACTTTTATTTTTGATATTAATAATAATTTATCCAATCTGTTGTTGGGAGACATTTGAAGAAAATTGAATGACTCTTCAAGACCTTTTATATTCAGACTTATTTGCAATAATAATGTTTCAAATAAAAACAAAAGCTTTGTCAAGATCCAACAAGTTATAGCAATTTTAAAATGGTGATAACTTTTTAATGCGTCAAAGTCTATCCAACAGCATTCTGGAAAGTTGATCCACCATTATTTGAGCATTCAGAATATTAACATCTTGTCAAAGATATATAATGTGGACATAATAGTAGTAATATAGCCTATGTATTAGCTTAACAATATACATAAATGGAATGGTTAAACTGTTCATATGTTTATATTTAAAGTTGCAATAGTGTTTTTTTACCGTTTCAGCTTCCTGCACGAAATGACATCCACGTTGATTATAACAGCGAACTGAAACAAGAAGATAACATCACCCATAAAACGACAATTAATCTAAAACAGCAACTAGATAATACAATCCCATCCGATGATCCAATACATGTTGCAGAAGTGGATAGTGGTCATCATCAAGAAAAAAATACGAATTCGAATGATATAAAATATGCTGAATTACGAAAGAAACCTGGTACTAGTTCCTCCGCTAGTTTCGATTCGGTTAGTTTTACTCAAAATCGGGAACAATGGCAACGACGCGCGAATTCTCAATCCCATATCACAGTAAGTGCTGCAGTCATCATTGGAAAACCGCAACGCCATTCAGAGCAGTGGACCAGGCAAAATCACACACCCGATCTAGTCATGGATCTGCCGTTAGTTAGCAATATCAACTCGAATTGTTCCGATAAAAGAATGCTCAATTCCGACAACGATCAAGCCGTTGCGAAAGCGGAAGATGAAAACATTAAATGCAGTGAACAACAAGAGAATACCGTTCCTTTAAATCCCGGTCCTGAAAGTCCCGATATGCAGACGGGCGCTGAACGTTTTGCCAAACAAAATCAGTGCACATTAAAGAAAAATACAAAAATCGTACCACCTGCTTCAAGCGATATTAATATCACAAAAGCCCCTACAACGTCAGAATATGGCCAAACGGAGACGGAAAGTACAACATCAAGTAAACCACAAGTCAAAACTAAACCTACAGTACTAAAAAAAACAACATTTCCACCATCTGTTATTCAACATATTCCATCAACTCAAGATGCGACACCGCTACGCAATAATCAAGATCTTCCATAAATGAATATAAGATTATTCACTTTTTTATTAACTCTATTAAGGTAAAATAAACTTGTCTAGTCTAGTCGTAAATCAAGGAAGTTGTTTGTTCTAAAAAATGTCAAATTCTAAAACAAATGTGCGGTTAGAAAACACAAATTTCAATTACATAACCATTTTTTTACCATTGTTTTGATAGAACTATTTTCAATGTACAGTTTGTTGTAAGAATTTTTGGCATTGAAAATAGGTACGCCTCTCAAATAGAAATCAAGTTCAGCAAGTTACATTGTAAGTTGAACGTTTTAAATAAATCTTAGCCAAATTTATTTAGAATTATAAAAGTCATGACAGATAAATAATTAATGTAATGTTACAAACTTTTTAAAGAATTTTCATTTCCACTATGTGTTATATACAGTGAACTCTCTTAAACAGACAACAGCCGTGCAGTATAAAGTGTCCATTGAACAAAGGTGTCTGTTGTAGGGATAAAAGGAAATAAATTTAAAATATTTAAACATGTACGTATATTACGTATATGTATGTACATTATATTAGGTATAATGTACATATTGTATAATTCTTAAAGCGCAGTTATATAATAAAAACACAAGTTTTTAACATTAAACACAGAATATAATTCATGCCTATTCATATAGGTAGGCATGTGTATGTACATACATATATTATTTTAAAAATCTCAAGAGTGGTTTGTTAAGGCTAGTTAATTTTTTTTTTATAATTTCAGTTTCTACCGAATTAACAGCGTGAGATTTCCCCCTTAATACAAAAAAATGCAACAAAATAGCACACCATTAATATTTTTTATATTCGAAGCATTTATTTCTTGATGGAATAATTCACAAGCGTTATAGTTCGCTCAACGTATACATTAATATAATAATAATTGAAATTAATATAATCATTTCTGTCTTTGAAAAATTTAGCCCACACTCAAACCAGAGTCTCCCGATTTATTTCTTCGTATTCAGTTTGTTGATTTTTTTCAACATACTTATTCGCCTGAAACTCACGCACACACTCTTGCATACTTGTGTCAGGATTTTCAGTCGATAAATTTTCAATATCAGTATAACTTACTAAAGCGGTGGAATAAATTTTTTTTTCTTTTACACTATTCAGAAAGTGGCAAATTATCCTCAGTTTCATTGTTAATTTGTATACTGCTGAATTCAGTACACAATCCAAGAAAGCAATTGTTTTAGTTGTCGATTGCACTTTTTTCCATGCGGATACGGTGCAAATCAAGGCATTGACAACGTTAATAGACTTCTCAAGCTCCTCCGTAGAATCAGACGTTTCCATCGACGATAGTAGCTTTTGAATCAAAAAAACTGTCTGTAGTAGCTTTTAAAACATTTTGTAATTCCTTTATTCAGGGGCGGGCATTCAGATGTAGTATTCGACGGAAAAAATATCTTCTTAACATTACGTAATTCAAGGTTTGAGTGAGTGAGACGCAGCATTGTCTAGGAACAAAAGTACTTTTCTATTTTGTCTCTGCATTCTTCTACCAAATTTATATAGCCAGTCTGTCATAATTCTTCTTATGGTAATTTTTCTACACAGGAGTTCTTAAAACAAGAGTACTTATATTTTTCCGATTCCCAGTGGCATTTCTTTTTCCCGAATCACATTGGTGTAAAACAGAATTGTAAGTCTGTCTTTGGACACTTTTACCTCCAGTGCATGTTTCTCATTTCAGGGTATAAGTCCTATTGGGTACAGCTCGAAAAAATTCCCGTCTTATCTGCGTAGAAAATGTCTCGCGGAGAGAATCCTTTTATTCAAGTGAGCAGTTTTACATCCAGTAAGAAACCACTATAGAGCTGCTTCGCTTCATATGAAGGAAATATTGTGTCGCTTACAAAACTTCTCGAGCTATCTGCTAGAAGCTTTTATATCAAAACTTAATTCCCGTGCAACTTCTCTCTTATACAATGTCTTTTCTGAATAATTTTACTAAAAAAGAATGATTTTAGAACGCACCTTACAAAACCAATAGAAAATAATTGGATCTAATACAGCACTCTTAGCTTTGAACGTTTTTCTTTTCCATGTTTCCGCTCTCAGAAAACTGCTTAATTAAATCACTCTTATGTTTCAAAATTTGACTGGCTTGACTTTTTCCAATTACAAACTTTTCTGCCAACTGTCTATCATTTAACTTATGCGTATCCGCATAATAAATCACATTGCCTTTTCTTCAAATTTAAAGACTTTCTTTTAGTGGTCGCCATGTTATTCTTCGGGTGGCAAAATGTTTAATACTAAAATGCTGTTTCTTTTCTGTTTATAAATATCTGTATAGAATGTTTATTACATACAATAAAATCTTCTTGGAAAACACTAATTATTTTTAAAGTAGGTAGGTAAATGCCACTCCTCTGTAGGGGGCGGTTCCAGATCAGCTAAACTTAACTGGATTTTCCAAACACCTTTGACAAAATGTCGACACTCTAACTAGACGAATTGATTAACAATAAGCCGCGACTTGAATTCAAACAAACGAACGAAAAAAGCCACTTACCTTCACTGAGAGGGGTGTTGTTTTCTTTCGCAGCCTTCTGGGAAGGATTAAGGAAGTGAGTGTGGGAATAGGAAGTTGGTTCCTTATTACACCTGTTCGCGAACTACCACGAATTCATTATTTGTGGGTTTCAGCCCCTCGACAAAACAAGAAATATTTATTACAAGAAATACCATGCGATGGTATACAAATTTGCCCACTGACTCTATTCCAGTCTTTTCGGACTGTTGCTGGAACCGCGAGAGCATTCTGTCCTAATACGGTAACGGCCTATTAGGACAGAATGCTCTCACGAGCTTTCTTTTCTTGCGCTTTCGCTAACAAAAATACTTAAAGATGTACAAGAGTCCCAATGTAGTTAGAAAAATTAACGAAACTAGTTGATACAAAACGATATGTACAGGGGGTGGACGATAAATTTAGGTTAAAAGATTTAATGCTGAACAAACAGCCGCTTTACCTAGATACCGCTCATGTTGGATGGATTTTTACGCAAATAAAATTTAGGCAGATATCACAACGAAAATATTAAGAC
>WYDF02065445.1:0-11619 GCA_009867245.2 Adranes taylori
GTGGTCTATGCGTGCATTTTTTAGGCTGTTTATTATTATCCAATGCTCTATGGAGTCAAATGCTTTATAGAAGTCTATGAAAGCAAAGCAATGATTAAGGTTATATTCTGTTACTTTTTTAGTAAGTAGCCTCATCGTAAGGAGGTGGTCGCATGTACTGTAGTCTTTCCTGAACGCGGCTTGTTCTAAAGGTTGGTATTCATCTAATTTACTTGTGAGTCAGAATTCTTGTAAAAAGTTTATAGATTTCTTGTAGAAAAGTTTCTACAAACTGTTTATCGCATCACACAAATTTATAATAAAATCAGTGCTAAGTTAATGGTACGTACAATTTTATTTGTTTTTCTTTGAATAAATATACCATATGATTGCTATAGGAAACATTAAAGCGCAAAAATAAAGCGCTCCTTCCATGAGCAGTGTACGATGCAACCAGCCAACGAAGAAGAAACGAAAATGTGATAGATATCACATCACGTCGTACTAAATACTCAAAAGAGTCTGTTCTATTTCTCCATATTTTGAGACCTCACAAATAAAAAAGAGTGACTCCCTCATTTTCATATTAAAACGAAGTGTTACCAATCACTACTACCAACTGTTCGTTACTTCAATGTATTTCACTGGGAGAACTAAGTAATTAGTGCACAAAAATAAAACTCCTAATACTAGCATACAATTATTATTAGGCAGTTGATAAATATTAATACAAATCTTTCGATACAAAAACAGAGTAAATAACCTTCAAAGAGGCTATACACTTGTGTGGGAATACCCAGAGAAACATAGTTACTATATATCCACATATTTTACATGTAAATAATTTTATAGCCTAAGTAAAACACAGTTCCATAATTAAGGTCTTATTTTATCGAATATTGATTACCAAATCGCTAAAATCAAGGTATAACAAAAATTTAATTTTCAGAATACCCCTTATTTGTTTTCAAATTATAGATGCTAAGACCCAAAAGCTGATAAGCAATCAAAGCTTAGAATCTATATTACAATTTAGTTTTCTTAACGGTTTTGCAAATGTTAATCAATTCCTATAGAAAAATTTTGGTTTTTTAGTGAGATTTATTCATTACAATTGCACGAAGTAAAATATGATCGCACTGTATTAACTGAAAATATTCAAGCACCATTTTTGAATATTAAAAATAAAGGATAAAACTAAAATGACAATTGTATAAAGATGTAAAACTTCTAATACATCGATATCTTTTTCGTTCTTAATATTATAAAATACATTTTGTTGGACTCTAATTTTTCTTTTCTAAAAATTTAATAAACAAACAACATACTAATTGATATTGCAATCACATTGTGTATTATTGAATAGAGGATTTGAAATTGCGTTTAAAATAAATTAAAGATTATTTACGATTTTTTTCGATCTAAAGAATCTTTAATTTTTTTTCTTATATGATAAAGTTAATTTTAAATATTTTTCAGTACATTAATACGAAAAAATATTTAATTATTCATCTATATTATATTTTCACATTAAATGACGGGAATATAATGTATAAAAAATACTTACAAGTAAACCTATCATTTAGAAATTAATAAAATATATCACTTTATATTTATTTTGTTTTTGACAATAAATTTTAAAACACATTAAAAATAAAACAAAGTCTTTGAAGTGATCCTACATATATGATACACTTCAGGACTAGAAATTCTTGACACGTATTTGATTTTTATAAACAAGAGAATAAACGCATCACTTTCAGACTTATATCACTATTACAACATCTAACGCCAGGATAATACAAAGAATAACTGAAGTTTTAAATTTTTTCTTATAGATATGCTGGTTATTTCCTAAAAATTGAATTTTTTTCTCATATTAAAATAATTGTGCTAATATTTTCTATAAATGTGCAAATATAGCTAAATATATAAATATTATTTAATGCAACATTTCATGTAAACTAAACATTATTTCCTAACCGGTAATTTTGTCATAAAGGGAATAATTCGCTTATGCATATTTCTTTATGATCTAAAATTAAATTACCGCTATATAAATTTATAACAAGAGAAGTGGTAAGTTAGTCGACACAAGATCGTGTACAACACTGTTGTAAATATACATTTTATTCTTTTGGTCATAGATGGAATGGTTTATGGTTTGTAGACAGACAACCTAAGGTATCACTATGTTCCGGTGGAATGGTTTTTTTGAACCTAAAATTAATTTATAAATATTCAATGTAAATTTATGAGTAAAATTTTTATGTTTGTGTTGAACGTGAACTCCATCTTCATGGAAATGAAATCTTTTTTGCATCTATGATGTCATCATTTTTAAACAAAATATATATTATCTATAATCTTAAAATGTCTATAATCTTTGTATCTTATAGAACGTTAAATTGTCTATAATTTTTTATCTTATAGATAAATCGAAAAATTCGTTAATTTTAGATTTAGTTGTCCTTTGCATTATCTACTGGCGTATTCTAATGGCATGGATCTGCAGGTAAGCTAGAACTCGCGGTGTATGCGACAAATACTCTTAATACTTTGGTTTTCTCCGAGATTTAAATCAACCAAATAAATTAAATGAGCATAACGAAAATGGTTTACATAAAATAAAAGAATATTAAAAGAGAAAGGATTAAATTTTAATTGATCAATGTGGAGAGTTTTTGATGTCTTCACATTGTAATTACTTATGGGAATTGTGCAATATTAGTTTGCTAATTAATACATGTACATATCTCGTTGATATTTAGGAAGGCAGTAAATTTAGTAAACGGACTTTTATAAACACCTATCTATGCTAAAAATGGGTGTACATCAATGATAACTGAACCATTAAAAAACAAACGCTTCAACATTATATTAACAATAATTAGATCCCCACATGCTTCCATACATTATTTTTTAATTAAATATTCCCAGACATTCCTAGAAACTCTCCTTTTATTAAATAGAAGCGATGTTTCTATAACAATCGCTTAGTAGAGTATGTACTAAAACATAAGTTTTCATTAACTTTATGGAACTTAATTCGTAACATAAAGACATGTTATTTTCAGCATATAATACACGCGGACATATCACAAAAATAATGACTTTATAACAAAAATCTGCTACATTTAAAGCTATATTTACTTAGTTGTGCTCACAACTGAATAAGGTAACAATTCATGTTCGACTTTTATTAAATAAATATTACATAAAGAATATAAATAAGCTTTTAAAAATAAACATATCTATAACATTTCTAATAGTGAGGAAAAATGTCAAAATCAAAGTCAAAGTAGCACATATTTCGGGTGATATTGGCTACATATTCAAATAACCGTCTTATTATTTAGCCAAATACAGTAAAACCTCGGTTCACTATCGCCTCTGTTCACGTCAACTCGATTTACGACCAGGTAGACAATTAGACCAATATTAAAGGGGAGCACCCTCTACCCCAATAATAGTATATCTACTATAAACGCACCCACAAATGACCGTCTGGAATGGCCCTAAGAGGTTGAAACTATAGGGTAGGAATCTATTAATTGTACTATAAGTGGAAAATCATGAAGTAAATAACTTCCAATTAATATCTTAAATGTTATTCCTATACATTTTAAGCGATTGATGCTCTCAAGCTGGTACACAATCTAGCGAGAAACAACGACTGAAACGCGGAGTACTAGAAACAGGTCACACTCGGCATCAAAAATGGCTTCAGTAAGCCTTCCCGGAAGAAAATCCTGGAGGACTGCAGGCACGTAATAACAGGATATCTAAGCGGCCATTCAATAATGCACGAAATAGAAGATGTCACAGTTGAGATGCCAATAAGCAGTGAAGTACCACATGGTTCGGTACTAGGCCCGACAATCTGGAACCTAATGTACAATAGACAATTAGAGGTAAATATGCCGTTGGAAGTCACAACAATGGGGTACGCTAATGACACTCCATTGATTTTTATCGCTAAGAAAGCCGAAGAAATTAATGTAAACTCAAAGCCTGTGCAAACAAGAATCAGTCGATGGATGCTAGATAACAAGCTGGAATTGGCTATACAAAAAAACAATGTAATCCCACTGACAGGCAGACGATCTACAGATCAGATCGCAATTATGACAGGATAACAACAACTGAAATGTGTCACTAATGCTAAATACCTTAGTGTTACGAATGACGGTAGACTTGGCTACTCACAATGTATAAAAGAAGTTACCGACAAGACGGTTATAATAGCGGCACAAGTCATGTCAAGGATAGGATGCCCAAAAGAACCGAGATGAAAACAACTGCATAGCGTAGTAAGGTCGATACTGTTGTATGCAGTTCCCATTTGGGCAAGAGAAAGAGCAAAAGGGAAAATCTCACAACGTTGCTTGAAAGAGCACACAGCAAGATATAACATCAGCATACAGGACGGTGTAAACTGTACACTGCAAACAATTGCGGACATCCCTCCGATTAACTTAGCAGCCCTAGAAAGCTGCGAGGCATATGAAAAATGTAGAGAGATAAGGAAAATTGTTGGATGTTTCCCAAGAAAGAAAGAGGAATCTTGATTACTTTTATGTAACTTTATAAATTTCGCGCCCTTTCTCTAGAAAAAAAAATTCCATAGGCTGGAATATTTGAATGTCTATTTTGTAGATAACTTACAATTGTCGGCTACACTGACAATTTCGAATAAGCAATATCGTAGCTACTTTGACTGCAGCCTAAGCAGTTACGTACGTCATGGATTAACTATATTTAAAAAATATACTGTTAGAAGTATATTTTAGAATACTATATGTTAGAAGTAACTAGAACATTAGTTTTAAATGATAGTTTAATTGATTTCAATAAAAGTTTTTGATTGAGTCAAGCGTTACTCTGTGGTAATCCATGATATAGTCAATTGAAAAAATATATTATACTTCGGTATTTACCACTTATAAAACAATGATTAGATTGTAACCATAGTTTCAACCTTCTCGAATTACCGTGACGTAAAGCCCTCTTATTCATGGGATAAACTTAGGCTGATTTAGTGTGGATTATCGAGCTTCGAAAATGTTATAGTTCAGGTGGTATTAAAAACTATTGTCAATTAGTTCTTAGAATAAATTTTTTGTTCATTTGATTATTCCCCTGAATAGTATTTATAATTAATCTGTCTAATTTGTTCAACCGATTGTTGTTCCTCTGATGTGTGTCGTTTTCGATATCTGTTTCGCTTTTGATTTGGTTTAGAATTTTTTTTTGTTCATTTCATTATTCCTCTAATACGTATTTTCTGGTTATTCATTTTATTCAGCTGATTGTTGTACATCTGCTGTCTCGCGTTCCATTCGATCATTCTTCTAATTCGTATTTTCGTCTAAATTTGTTCAGTCGAATGCCGTTTCTCGCCTGAGTGTCGTTTTGGTTCGGTGTTTAAAAACTTCACTTTTCTGTTTATTTGATCCTTTCCCTAGGACAATACAATTTTGTACTTAATATGGTACCTTAATACAACCTTTATTATACAATATAAACCAAACTAATCATAAGTTGTCCCCATGAATAAATAGTATTATCTTTGAAGATAGCTCAAAAAGGTGACATAGTTACAATCTAATCAATATTAAATATGTGGAAAATAAGAAAGTGAAAATTTTCCCAATTGATTAATACAATTTTAAATTTTACATAATTTAGTTGAATAAGATAAAATATCATAATATAACTGAAATAATTTTGAAATGTTGAATTTTCAGTTTGATCTTAAACAAAAATTCGACGGCTAATTTCCTTATTGCTAACTATGAATATTTTATTAATGCTTCGTTAGTTTAGGAACACTTATAAAGGGTTGAATTTGTCGATAATGAGATTTCATTATGGAATTTTCAATTAATAATTAGACTAAAAAGTTAATATTTTCACAGCAAATACTCAATCGTTTAATAATTCACAAACGAACACATGCAGAGGAAAAATCGTTCTAGTGTACTGAACTTAATAACTTAAAACCTTTACTACTAAACCAAGAGGTTATTATACAAAAGCAAATATATGAAACACTCGTTTAAATTAAGATAAAGGAACTTGAAAATTTCAGTGAAGAAAATAACTTTTAAATATAGGAAAATCAGTTACTGATATAATGCACATATAAGCTGAAGTTTTTCGCTTTCAGATCATATGAGAATTGAGTTGTGTGAAAAAAATACGAATGTCACAATATGCATGAGAAAATTAAAGAACTTACATCAAAGGGAACGTATAAGCGCCTGCTTACCGGACAAAGATGGAATAGTAAAAATGGAAGTAAACGATCTACTTGTTATCTGGAAAGAATATGTCGAGGAACTATTTGACGACGGTTGCCCAGAGAAACATCACTCAAGAGAATCTGCAACTTAGCCACCAAGTGTGAAATGTGAAATAGAGAAAGTAATTTCACCCATGAAAGATACCAAACCTCCTGGTCCTTATAGTATTCATGTCGAGATCCTTAAAACTATATGAGAGTCGGATCCAAGATTTCTCGAGATGCTAGCAAAGATATTTAACACTATGTACGACACAGGAGTAATACCTGAAGAGTGGATGCATTCGACATTTATCTCCGCAACATGCAAAAACAACACAGATTAATAAGTCTAATTAACCACCTGACTAAGGTTTTCATAAAAGTAATCCAGAACAGGATTTACGCAAGATGCGACTCGGAGGTTGGCGAATCACAATTCGATTTCCGAAATGCTAGCACAAGTTAGCACAAGAGACGCCGTTTTTGCCTTACAAGTCTTAATTCAACGCTGCACAAGATACAAATAAAGACGAGTATCTTCGCTTTATTGACTTTGAAAATGCGTTCGATAGTGTCAATCATAAACGACTCATATCCATTCTAAGGAAGGCAGGCCTCGACAGTAAAGGCATAAAAGTGATAGCTAATTTATATTGGAGCCAGAGTGCTTGTGTGAAAATAAAAAAAGGCGTAAGCCAGGGTTGCATCCTATCTCCCCCTTGTATTCAATATGTATACAGAAGAGAGCTTCAAGGAATAATATTCGATATGCTGACAACAAGGTTATACTCGCTAGCGACATTAAAGAGCTATAACATCTGGTAGAAAAGATCCAAATCGTTAGGGAACGTTTTAAAAACTAAATGGATGCATATTAATAAGCGACAGCAACAAGTGGACTACTGATACTCGACACTGAACCAGTAGAACAGGTAGCTATATTGTTATCTAGGATCATTAGTTAACTCAGAATGGTACCAGTTTATAAAAATGAGATCAAGATTTTAAAAATTAAGAACAACATTTAACAATATGAAGATATTATTTCTCAATAGAAATATATCTCTAAAAACAAAAATTAGGTTGGCAAAATGTTCATATTTTCAATTCTACATGGAGTAGAAGCAAGGACCATGACAGACGAATTGATGAAAAAAATTGGAGGCCTTCAAAATGAGGGTTTACTGCCATACTATACGTATATTGCGGGCCGACCAGGTTATCAGCGAGGTACTCCTCAGCAGGCTCGGTAAACAGTGAGAAATCCCATTTACAATTAAAAAGCGTAAATTGGAATACCTTGGGCATGTGAAGCGTCATGAAAAATATCTTAATACGTCAACTAATCTTACAGGGCAAAACGGATAGTAAAAGAAGACCTGGTAAACGAAGACACTCATTTTTGCACAATCTGTGTCAGTGATATGGACTCTCTTCAATACAACTTTTTAGAAGTGCAGTTAATAAAGTCCAAATAGCTTTGTTAATCGGCAATGTCAGTAACGGATAGTGCATCACAAGAAGAAGATATTCTAAAGATTCATTTGTTCAAAAATTCTGCCACTTCATCAAAATTATCGATAAACCTTTGTACTGATTTATTTGTAGGACAGGATTTAATGTGGGGTTGAGGAGAAGCTCTGAGTATTAAGAGTAAAAGACCGCTTAGCAACACAAGTGGCTCTAAAACAGATAGGAAATAGATTTCAACGAAAAGCAAACACAAAATATCCAAGGAACATTTATGAGTAAATTTTATTCTTAAAGAAAGTTGTCTTTTCAATTCAATTGTTCTACATTACTTAATATTTAGTTTGTTCCGTATTTATTAATGAATTTTATTATTACCGCCGGCATATATGTATTCATTTAAGTGCATTTTATAGTTAACATATTAACTAAATAAAGTAATATAATTACCCCCTATAATTAACATAAAGATTTAAAAACATTTATTGACTTGACTATAAAACGTTGAAACCAAAAATAAATTCACTGTATGAAAACAAAGAAATCTTTACAAATAATTGATGAACTTATATTAAACATTGTATGTATATATCAATTATTTGTAATCGCATTTTGCCCACATACACTATTTTTAAAAACTCTTGTTATACTTTGGTGATAAATGTGCTTGGTGTTTGTTACACAAGCACTTGTTTCGGTTTTTCGTACACTCATGTATATGTATAAAGTATTTCAACACCTTATGTCATATGCTGTGTCATTCGCATCCTCCGCAAGACATGTATTTCTTAGATCGCTCTTCTGTTACATGCCGATATTGTAGTATTGAGAATCCAGACTTTATTGGAACAACCATGGAGAGTAGTAGGTTTAATACAATTAGTCTAACCAATAATCGCTCGTTGGTCGGAGGTATCTAGTGATGGAAATAGTTAAAAGTAGCGAAGATTTTAGTTCAGATGATTCAAAAGCCTATTTAAAATTGGCCAGCTCTTACGTCAGAGTAACAACCAACTCTTATTCTGTTACAGAAAATTCAGAAACATTTGTTCACTAGCTCTGAGAAAAAAAGACGAAGAGGAACGACGAAGAGTTTCGCAATAAATCAGAGAAGAAAACTGGAAGAGATTAAATGTTGTTGGGAAAAGACATAATAATGAGAGTAAAATGTTACTAATATTAAAGCAAAGGAGCTGGTGCGCTTGCACCAACGTGACGAGTTTCCGAACATCATTTGTTCGGATGGAAAAATTTTGACCATTCAGCCAATAACAAACAAACAAAACAATTGCGTTTGGTTAAAGAGAAAATCAAGCAATAATTTGAACATTGCAAAAACTTGCAAACATCATGGTGTGGGCCGCAGTGTCCGCCAAATATCGCTCTCCGCTGGTTTTCGTCGACCGTGGCGTAACAATAAATGCAACTGAATATCGAGAAAAGGTGTTGGGACGTAAACAATTCGGATTAGAGCCGTTTACATTCCAAGAAGAATCGGTACCGGCGCATCGAGCCAAAGGGAACCAAGCGTTTTTACAAAAAAGTTTGGCATACTTCATTTCTGAGCAACAAAAGCCAGCGAAATCACCCGATGCGAATCGAATGGATTTCTCCGTTTGGAGTGTGTTAAGAGACCAGGGTGTCAATTAGAAGACATGAGAGTGTAGACGCGTACAAAGTGTCGTCGTAGAGATTGGGCAAAGATTCCACCACGTTCATTCTCAGACTGCAGGCTATAATCAAAGTAAAAGGAAACCACATCGAACAATGAGCTGAAATTCATTAATTACATTCTATTTGCAATATTTTGTATGAATTTGGACTAAAAATTTCATAAAAAAATCGGTAAAAGAATTTCCCTTGGACCCTGTACATGCGGTATTGAAATATATTTCAGACAGATCTGATAAGAAAGCGAAACACCACATCAAATACTTGTTATATGTTAAACGTTATAAAGTTAAATATTTTTAACACCAAAGACATGAAATTACAAAAGTATAACATGAATGTTACAAACAATACAGGGTTTCTTATTCTTATGTAGTCCGCGAACCCCCTCTTCAACACTTTTTTGCGTGTTGCATCCCAACCCGTTATTTCAATAAAAGGGAAAAGTAAGGGAATGTAAAGTCGCCAAAATTGTTTCGCAGACCCCCTGGCTTTATATTATATGCAAACAAATTACAATTACTATAAATAATTGATATTAATACTTTTAGTAACTGTTATAAAATAGATGTCCATAAAAACAGAAAAAATAGGTCTACAAAAATTATTAAAATCTTTAAAATCTCAACATAAATTACATTATATGTGCGCATAAAACTCTTTGTGATAATAATATAGTAATATAAAAAATATTAAATTCTGTAGGCGAAGATCAATTAATATAACAATAATCAATATAAATTAACTAATACAAATTTATACATATACACAAAACAAAACATTTGTACGAATTAATAATACAAAAAAAAACTATAAATGCATAAAATTTCGTGCTTCTATAAAAAGTACACATCTATAACTACACTTTTTAACAAATAGAAGGAGAACACGATAGATTAGTATTTTGTTGCCTTATTAAGTTGTAGCATTAGTTGATTTGTTCATACATTATTTTTCATAAATAACACAAATATAAGCCTGTTCAAATTATGACAATTAAATAGATGGACCTATAGATAATATTTACAACTTTTAAAGTGTCACCAAAAGTGTTTTTATACGTTACTCAACACATAATGATAATTATGTTTTTATTTGTATTAAGTATATACTAATTAAATATTAAACAATAAAATATTTTTAAATAAAACTAACAATACAAGGATATGAAAAAATATACAGTAAAGAATCTTTTTAAACAGATATCATTATTTTTAATTCTTGTTAATAAATAATTGTAGGACAATATTCATGGATTAATCTGCATAATATTGTATATTTGTCATTATGAATTTAAGAATTCAGTCTTGAAAATTGATAAAAAAAATAATTTCTTCAATTTATAATATAAACTTGTTCGATTAGGAGTACTGTATAAATTACATAAAAAAACCATTACAAAGAAAATTTGAATAATTTTTCTGCCATCGGAATTATTAAGTTCTTAAAATATATGTGTGTTAGAAATGGTGGTACGTTTAAAATTAGATAATTTGATGCAGACTGCATAATTGTTGTGAACCTTATTTTACACGCAAGGAAGATTTTCTGACATTATTCATAAATTTATATAAAAACATTAAAGAAAAACAATTTACGATTGACTTTATATATATATATATATAGGGGCACATAGCTGTAATAGCGTATTGTAACAAAAAAAGACTACAATCAAAAACCATGACAAAGACAAAAGAGATCAGAAGGAGTGTTAGGAAAGCAATATTGAACAAACATAGATCTTCTGATCTACGGAATGAAATTACCATGATGGATTGGCTAAGCAGCAAAGGACTAACTGATTCCTCACAAAACAGAGACGGTCCTCCGATCTACGCATGTTGAGTCGAACATAGCTAGGCAGTATTGTGCCGCTGATATGTATATCACCCAATATCAAGAAGCAAACGTGCAACATTCTAAATACAACACAAGAATATTACAAATATTGAACCTAAAATGTTTATAAATTAAATGCTAAATGCTAACACAAAAACAAGAATACCCCAAAGTGCTTCAAACGAAATGGTAACTTTTTATGGCATATTTAACATCGGAAGAGGGATCAGACAGGGTGACACTATATCGCCCAAATTTAAATCGTTTGGTAAAAGTGAAAATTAGTCTTTATTTTATTAGTTCGCGACATTAACACATACGTCGTAAGCACTATTATATATCACTTACTTTG
This sequence comes from Adranes taylori, assembly GCA_009867245.2. Lineage (NCBI taxonomy): Eukaryota > Metazoa > Arthropoda > Insecta > Coleoptera > Staphylinidae > Adranes > Adranes taylori. The sequence goes on from WYDF02065445.1 coordinate 11,601, forward strand.
TGACTCGAGTTTCGGACAT
>WYDF02065456.1:0-39383 GCA_009867245.2 Adranes taylori
CTAATAAAGATGCGAAACAGTATAGTAAAATGCAGAAAATTACATTTTAACTCACTAGTCCCCAGATATCCGAACATCATTGTTTGATGAAAACCTACTCCAATGTCAAATAGAATATTCAATAAAATTCCTGATAAACCGTCTGAACATACTGAACATATACATTAATTTTAATCCAAAGTACTATAATTATTAACTTGATTACATGTGTTATAACAATTAAATATGTCAAAATAATATTAGTGACAAAGATGACAAGCCAAGTAAAAAATTTTACTTAAATCATTTACAAACAGTATTAAGAGTTTTAAATAATGTCCTATTACAGGAGATTGCTCCATAGAGAAAAAAGGTTAAAGATCTGATGCAAAGGTATAAATTAGTACTAATAACAATATGCTTATGGTTTAAACTAACACACAATGCATCTAACAACTGGTGTATGCCAGATAAAAGAAATATTCCATGCGTAACAAGAAACTGTAAACGGACATGCAGTCAAAATCTCTATATATACGTTAGAAAAATGAACCACGCGCATCTCATGAGCGAATTGGATATGTACGCGGATATCAGGAGGGTGATTTTGGATTCCTTTAACACTTTCAGAAATGTGATAGCTGAAGGTGTTGAAATACAACTACCTTCCGCTCGAAAGATGAACGTGTTATCTTATGACTCTGGAGAATTGGAGTTTTTAGCTGATTGCTGGGCCAGAGCTTGTCACTTATGGTATACAAATAGATCTGATCTTGAAGCAACAGTTCTTTTCACAAAAGGTGGTAATCACGTTCAAATGATTACTCTCGCGGTAGATCTGAATACTAATTCCTCATCCTCTGTTGAAACATCAAATTTAATTGCTTCGTACATTTCAAAACTCTCATCTCAGGTATTGCATATTAAAGATGTAATAAAAAAGTATAACCGTACAAGCGAAAATTGGAGAATAGCGCAAGTACTTTGGTCAGAAACAAAAGCTGTCGGATGTTCTATATTAATTTACTTGAATTACACATACGATAAGAATATTCAAAAGGGTGTCGCCATTGTGTCTTGTGTGTTTTCGCCTCCAGGGCCACAAGTGGGAAAGCCTATTTATGATGTTGGTAGCCCAGGCGTCGGTTGCTCTAAGCGCGCAAAACGTTACCATTACCTATGTGGCAACGATAAGCAGAGTGACAAAATAAGTCGAGGCATTTTAATAAGTACATTTAGATTTTTAATTTCTATTAGTGTAGTAAACGTGTATATTACACTGAATATGCATATAAAATTTTATTTGTAAATGCTGCTATTTTTGCATAAATCATTTTTAAATGTGTTTTAAACTGTGCGACATATACAGAAACCCCTATAAGCGAGCATCGGAAAGTTATGGGTTTTCTACGGAATATAATAAATAATAAAATATACGGAAAACAATAAAAAATTGTTCTCAGTTTATAAACGTGTATAAGTAATACATTTTTAAAATAATTTCATACCTACAATATGTACCAACTATGAAAAAACTATCAAAGTTATACTTTTTTAATAGTCGCCCCATATATTTCAACATATAATTTACACCTCGTAATTTTTGTACATACTCTTCTGAAACAACATTGCTGCCAAGTTTTTACCCTAAATATGTATTTCAGGAGCTACGTTTTTAAAAAATGTTTTGAATTTTTATGAATATACTTGATAAAAATTAACATCCTTTTACACCGTTTATCTCTTATCAGAAACACCATACGAGCTTGATTTGGAAAAGATTTAAAATTGAATAAACATATTTGATTCATATGTACAGGTAATCCCCGTTGATTGCAACCCCTGCGGGTACGAATTCGTTATAGTGCTACGCGAAGGCTAACATCATTTCGATAGTTCATTACCGCATTTGTGCTTCGATTTACGTGAATTTAAATGAGAAAACGTCCATTTAAATAAATGAACCTAAATCAAAACTCCATGCCTGTTAGTACCCAAATCATTTTTAATAAATCACTCAGTTTATGGGATCATTTAAAATCTCAACATGGAGGAGAAGTTTTTAAAGCAAGCAAAGATTGGTTTGATCAATTTAGTAAACGATAAAACTTGCATAGGCTTAAAATTATTGGCGAATCGGCTAGTGCAGACGTAGAAACAGCTGAAAAATATTCCATTGAGTTTCGTGAAACTATGTAAAGGGAAAATTATCCATCAACTTTAATTTTTAATGTAGACGAGACGGGACTCTATTGGAAACAAATGACCACCCGTAGCTGCTTCTGGATTTAAAGCCGCCAAAGATAGCCTAATTCTTCTTCCTGGCGGAAATGCAACCGCAGGACTCAAATTGAAATCATTCTTGATTTATCAAAATCAGAAACTCCTCGTGTCATGAAAGGTTATTCTAAAAACCATTTACCAGATTATTGGCGAAATAACCGTAAGGCTTGAATGACAGTAAATATATTTGTGGACTGGTTTATATCTTGTTTCTGTTCAGCAATGAAAAAATATTCCGAAGATATTGGAGTTGAACTATTGGAGCTCCTTTGCATTGGGTAATGCTCTGTGCTCTGATTTTCTAGTTGAAGTAGTATTTTTTCCTCCCAAAACCACTTCCGTCCTACAGTCCATGGATAAAGGCATTTGGTGGAAATAATTAAATATTATATGAAAATGATCAGGAACCTCGACGAAGCGTGAAATGAAGTTAGCCAGTTGTGTGTATGAAGGGTAGAAGAAGCTGTTCAGAAAAATTAACGTCAGTTATGAAAATGATATTCAAAACATCATCAAAGATATCAGTATTTTAGCCACTTCCGGGGACATTGAAGGTGTTTATGTAGATCATGTTCAAAGTTTGCTAAAATTACACGGCGAGTCTTTAACCAATGAAGAGTTGTTGAAAATGAACTACCATACTATGTCCCAAGGAAATAACGATTTAGAAATTTAACGGTCAAAATCTCAAAAAGGCCCTTTTCCTTTACAATCAGTGCGTGGAGTTGTTAGAATAAAACACCGAATATTAAGAGCGAATAAGTGCTGTGAAGCGTGTTATAACTGATTACTTGACGGTTGTCGATAAATTTTTTGCAATAAGCGTAGACATGACCAACAAAGAACACTAGTTTCTTTTTTGTTTTTAAATTAACAAGATTTATTTTATCAATTGTGTTTTGTCATACTCCAAAATGATTTTGTTTAATCCTCCGTTGATTGCAAAATTTCGCTCATTGTTTCTCTGGAACGTGTTCTTCGCAATCAACGGCTTATCTGTATTCTGGAGATAACCACATGAGAATGTCTTCGGATGAGTTTTTTTTTAAATAATCATTTACATGTCTCAAGAAACCTTTAAGAAACCTGCACTGTCAAGTCCTGAAAAGTAAACACTGCAAAGTAGCATTGTTAAGCCCTCGCCCTCCATTCGTCTGGTTAAGTAACAAGTAGAGAATAATCAAAATTTGAATACATCATTTCTAAGCATAATCTATATAGCTACCACAAGCTATCATATATTTGTTCACTGAAGAAAAACAATTAATCTTCTACTGTGAACTTATATAATGAATTTAAAAAAATTATATTGAAATCGCCTCCCACACATTTATTAGACCTGATTTGCATTTTAAAATAGACTAACGACCGGCGACCGCTCGTTTCGGAGTTCTTGCTCCTCGTCAGATACGTGTAAGTATAATCTTTTAGCATCGAACATTAGGCACAGGCATTCTCCGACAGGAGTGCTTGTCGATTTCAATTTAAAACTTTTTGTTTAAATAAGTAAACGAGATCGATGGATATCAAATTATTTGTAATAATAAACTAGTATAAGTTCACTATTATCTACTAGTTTATTATTAGTATAAGTTCACAATAGAAGATTAATTGTTTATCTTAAGTGAACAAAGCTACGATTGTGGTAGTTATGTAGTTTATGCTTAGAAATGATGTATTCAAATTTTGATTCATATTATTGACCATAAGTACTAAGGCGGAAATTTATTAACTAGAGAATAGTTTGGACAATATTAGTACACCTAATATGAAAAACTATATTCCAGGATCCACTAAAAACAAAACAAATCTTAGATGCTTTTCTTCATATTGGGGGTACTTTGAATCTTACTGCTTTAGAGAGATTAGAGAATCCTTTGAAAGGAAAACATAATTCTGTGCAGTTTTTGTGGACTTGAGCAAGGCTTTTGACACAATATCACACAACAAACTCTTACAAAAACTGGGATATTATGGTGACAAAGACCCAACCCTTTTAACCTTATAAAAGTCAAATTGTGACTATAGGGGGGAAGTCGTCCGAATCATGGCTACTAAAATATGGGGTCCCGCAAGGTTCCATACTAGGACTCCTACTATTTATAATATATCAACGATCTACCGGTGAATACCGGGAATGTTCGCTTTATGCGGATGATACGTCGTATGCATCACATAATGAGGAACACATAATACAAGATAATGTTTCGTCAAGACAATGGTTCGCAGCAAATAGTCTTATAATTAATTAGCATAACCGAAGAAATAAAACTGATATAAACAATGTCTCCCAAAGAAGCATAAAGTTCATTGGCATTCACTTCCAAGCTAATCTTACCTGGTCGGTGTATATTGAACATGTAAGTGCAAAAGTGGCAATAATTTATTCTTACTTCGTAACATAATTGAAAATGTCACCCCAGGTGCAACGGTATTTGTGTATTATGTATGGATCCAATCGGTTATCACCTACGGATTAATACACTGGGGAAGTTTGCATGAAGCGATCAGGGTGTTCCCATTGCAGAAAACTAAAAACGTGCAATACGAATCATAGCTGGCATGAGAGGCCGAGACATGTCGCAAACATTTCAAAATACTGGTATATTGACATTACCCAGTCTGTTGGTGTTTCAGTATTCAATGTATGTCAAACAAAGGCAAGAAGTCTATCCGCACCAGAATGAGATTCACACTTATGGAAAACACCGAAGATTAAGAGCGAATAATTCAATTCCAATTGTCAGACTCCAAAAAAGTATCAACTCATTTAATTATATTGCCATAAAAATGTTTAATATCTTACCGAGTAAAGTAAGAAACTTAAACACCATCAAAGTATCAAGTCATTTAATTACATTGCCATAAAAATGTTTAATGCCTTCCGAGTAAAATAAGAAACTGTTTAAGTAGAAGATGACTGATGACTCATGCACTACGGAATTCAGAACTATCCGGCTATAGAGAATTCTATGATGTAACCAGAATGATTCATATATCAAACACCATTGATTATTGCTATTAAAAATGATGGTTGCTATTAATAATGATGGTTGTGAAACTAAATCTGATTTTGATACTAAATCTAATGCTTCCTATAATTCCGACCACGACATTACTGCTGCTGCTGTAAGTGATAATGAAGGAAAAGTATCAACCTTTGTAGCAGTAGACAAAGCTAGCTACTATGAAGAATCGTGCTGTAGAATTAATAAAATATGCTGAAACGAATGATGTTGAAAGAGAATATCCACATAAAATAACTAGAGAAACACAGCGTTCGCGAATAATTCGATGTTTTCGGTATATCTATATCGCTCCTGAACGACGTTATAGAGAGAAGTTCAAAAAGATTGATATTGATATAAAATTTATTTAACGTATTGTATATTTACGTATATTGTTAAAGAAACATTTTTTCAATAAATATTTAATATAAACAAATTTTTGAGTTTTGTTTTTAGTATAGTAAACAAATAATATAGAGTAAGTGCACCAGTATATAAGAAAAACATAGGTATAGACAAATAGTATCAAAATCATTAAAATTATGAGCAATTAAACTCATAGCTTTAGTTTTATTACATACTTAGTATTTAGTGTTTAGTTACATTGTACGTAGTTTTAAGTTGACGTTGTAATTTGCTTATTGTTCTCTAAAATAAATGTCTTTATATAAAATAATATTGCAAAAACAAGTCTATAATATCACAAAAACAGAACTTTATTATCTTCCATTGGGTACCCATAATGTTACAATGCGCGCTTCTAGAGATAACCTGTATATTGCTTATTTTATTTGATGATCAAAACTTTTGCAGATATTAGCACTTTAATGACTTTGCAGATATTAGCACCAATCTACATATATATTTAAACCGTCAAATGTCAAACTAAATTATTAACTTTAACCAGCAAATTCTTAAAAAATACCCAAAAGCAACATTGTTTTGAACATTTTAAATAACAAAAAAATAATAATCAAAATATAAGGTTCTATAGGCAAGTCAGAAAAGTCTTAAACTACATTTTAAACATACATAGGGGTTCTATTTAATTTTATATTGCCTAAAAATGCTTTATTTTATATAGCTTAAATATATATATTATAGAATTTTTAAACCAATGTACGAAATTGACTTTTTACATTAACACATTAAATATTTATATAATCATAAACTATTTCAAAATTTAAATACCATGTAAAATGATTATAATCAAGAATTTTATTGAAATAAGTGTGTATATTTAGTAATTGGATCAGAATATATTATTTTCTTTTCTTTGGTAACTAATATTTTCCCCAAATTTCATCAAAATATAGAGGACGGGCATGCAATAAAGAAATTAGAAAACAATTTGACTTACAACTAATGCATTATTTTAACCAGAAAATAGATTAATGAGTGTGAAGCTTTATTTAAACAGCTTCAAAATTCAATTTCTTCTATTCTTTGATTATAAATCAACATTTAATAAATGATTAAAAATAAAAATAAATTTACTAATAATGCAATTGGAGCGATTGTAAAATTAGTAAATTAATTTTTATGTTGAAATAAAAAGGAAAAAAAAACATGAAATCTTTATAATTAAAACTTGAGGTCATATCAAATTTGATTCTCAAATGGTAAAAATTGCACTTTACAGTTAAAAGTAAACACGCATTAAAGGATGTCTTTTCATTTATTATTCTTGTAGACTTGTTAAAACTTAATTGATGTTATATATTGTTAATTTGTTATATACCAGTTCCTAACGATAATCGTTGAAACGATAAGACGTTCTATTTTAGTCACTAAATCTTCATCCTTAGAAACACTCGTTAATAATACCACAAAATCAAAGGATTTGCGAAACAACTTAACCAAATAATTCTGGAGAGAACTAAACTTATGAAAAATAATTGTATTTAATGGCTGAGCTTACGGAGACTACTTTTAGCAAAAATATCGTATTTGCAAATAAAAAGCGATGAAATGAAATAATTTTAATTCCAACGCGATGAACAGAAAGTTCAAATTTCAGATTTGAAATCACAATCTGATGAATCGAAAAAATAAAGGGTTGAATGAAATATATCTAATGTAAGCAGGATATCTTGGTCTATAAATTATATAAATTCAAACAGCATTAGAATTCTATTACATTTGAAAACAACTAGAATTTGAGTACAGGTGTTTAACAAGATGCAGCTGCATCCGATTCTGAAAAATACACATGTTCATAGTCGCATTAATTTGCGCAGTTCTAATCTAGGGACTCGGGTTAGACCGGCATTCCTGGCGAGTCTGTAAAGGAACATTAGGAACATTTCGGGAGCTTGCTTAGAATTACTCTGAGATAGGTTGTAATTGAGTTTAATAGTAAGCAATTCTAATTGTTATATAAAAAGTTTTAATTTAAAAGATATATAGGTTGAGTCTGTGAACATGGCAGCACAGTGTGACACTCGCACGTAATATTTTATACTTATTTTCTGAATTATTATTTTGGGCAAGCCGCTGATCGAAAAAACTAAATAAAGAATCAAAATTTCGAATTAAAACAAATAATTAAGAATAAAGATATTTAATTTCAATAAATAATTAACTACGCTACTTTGATAAAACATGTCTAATCAATGCATTTTGATAATCATTATATTTTATTAAATAAAAATATTGCTTTTAATTTAACCCCTTATATGTTTAATTACGTTCCAGGTACTTGCTCATCCGAGTAAATACCCGTACGTCAGTGTCCCTTTAAAACGGAGCGAGACAATATCAGACTAAAAATATGACGGTTAACACGTTGCAATCTGATCATCAACAATTAGAATTTATAACCCTCGAATTGACAACACAAAATTCAAAACTGACCAAAGATGTCAGCAGAAACTATCTCTCAATGAAAAAAATTATGAATTAGATGATAGAGAAAACGTAGTTCTTGTTAAATATATAAACATGCAAACTAATTAAAACTTACATCGTCGTAAAAACAGTATATTTGCGATTAACACATGTAGCTAAATAATCTAAGATTGTTTAGAGTTTAAAACCCGTCTATGGACAGAAGTTAATATGTGTACGGTATTACTGATTGTATAATTAGCTTGCTGAGTGATAATTCTATATACACCATGAAAAACAAGCTCTAACAATGATCACTTTAAGAATGTAATCGTTATTTTTATTTTGAAGATTCAACTGACATATCTGTTTAATGTACATTAATTTAAGCCAAAACAAAAATAATTAAAAAAGCAACTTAAATTTAATTAATTAGATCTGTAGGAAAAGCACTATTTATTGTCTGTTTCATGATTTATTAAAAGATCTTTCATGATTTTTCTATAATGAGGTCTAATAATAATAAGGTACTATCGGCAAATAAATGTAATTGATAGGTTCTCGGAACCCAAATTGATGAACTTAATAATTATAGCGCAAAGACTCATTGCAGTCGTTTATAATAAAAAATATTACATGAATTAAAATACAGGTACATTTTCTACCTAATCAAGCGACTAACATCCGTTGCCTCTGTAGTAACATGCTTATATATTACATGGTTTTCCTAAACTATCCCAAATATATAAGTAGGGATTTTACTTTAAGTAGTTAAGTATAAAAATATTATATCAAAGAACTATCCTTTTCATAAGTTCTTAATTTTTATGTGCACTGCTTCCAAGAACAATAAATAATTAAACAACCTCTAAAAGATTTTTGAATATTACATTTAATTATCAACCTGAAATATCTAATTTTCATACGATGAAATTAAAATAATTTTGCTCTTCTCTTCAATTCATTACGTTTCCATTGCGGAAGTCGATAAAATTCAGTTCTTTCGCACTGGAACAGTGCTTGGAATTCAGTATCGGAAAGGTGCCGCTAGAATAAAACAATAAAAATTTTATTTTAAAAGAAATAAATCAATAACATAAATTCAACAAATTAGACTATTTAATCTTAATTAATTTCATGCCTGCAACTTGCGACATAAGGGAAGGCGAGGATGGTAGCCCCTCTTTGTCTTAGTAGAAGCGTAAATATTATCCAAATAATAAAACAATTATTAGAACCGGGGTTATCAATTTTTATTCGAATACGAAAAAGAAAACCACGATTTGATCCACAAATACCATTCCCTCGAATACCATTTTCATTAATTCTTTTAATTAAATACAGAAACCCAGAGAATTTTTGAAAACCCTGGTTTTGTCTTCAATTATTGTGGATGTCAAATAGTACTTCTAAAAATAAATGTTAAAATTTTATAATGTAATTTGGCTAACCTCTAAATTGCACCTATCAACATCGGCAGGCAATCTGTAATTCGTGATCAGGAGTAGATGATAGGGATAAATCTTGGCCGGATCGTTAATGAGCATTGTGTGTGCCATATTTGGTAAAGAACGTCGAATTTGTGAAGTTCTCACAACGTGACCACCAGTTGTACCTACACCACCACCGCCACTTGCAGGATATCGACCAAGGCCGCCAGTATAGGTCGTAGAAATGGGGATTTCGGAATTCTGTAAATCAAAATAATTTATTACTAGATGGTTTGGTGTTGCATGTTTGATGCTATTGTATTTTGCATTTCTAGAGATAAGCTAGATTATCTATATGGCCAAATAATTTATTTTATTATAGGATTCTATTATAAATTTTTATTAAAAATATTAAAAAAATTATAAATGAAACAGAAACTTATAATACAATGAATTATTTAGACATCTAGATTGCAAAATACCTAGGTAAACTAGATTACAATGTTTAGAAAAGCAACATATAACTGCTACAGCATTTATGTAACATTAACTATTGAAAACAACATAGGTAAAAACGCAGTATTAGTGTCATTCTTTAACAGATTAAAAACAGAAAAATATGAAACTAGTCGATTTACAATAATATTTTATATTTTCCTATCTTTCATATTTTCTGAGATATATCGAAAATCTTGTGTAACTTTAAATGTGGCAACGTCACGTTCTATAACAGGTGGAGACATGGGAATAATTTCATTCGACGCATAATATAAGTGTCTATTTGTGACCAAATTTCAGCCTCCTAATTTAAAACTGGATTTATGAATAAAATTAGTTTGATTACCTCGTAAAATTATAATGTGAACCCGTCACTGATAATAACATTTATTACATTGCAAAAGCACCATCTTATAGATCTCATAAAACGTAAAATATTTTTTCCTGTAACTTTGTTGCTATGTGCTATTATTTAGGAATTACGTGTATGTTGAATGCCAGTAACCATGGCGACAAATAAAAAAGTTTTATGTTATTAGGATCACATATTTGGAGGCATTAAACTTGAACCCTTCATGTGTGGTATCATTTCAAAGAGAATCTAAAAAGTTTATTGAAATTTTTTTTGCACAAAAACGGTTCACTATATCCAATTGTTTACATGGGAAACACAGAGGCCCATTAGTCTTAGATACGTTCCCCAAATTTAAGTTTTTCAACTTTCGTAAGAACCAAAATATTTAAAGCACTGCATTTCTTTTCAAGCAATATCTACTCTACGTGCAATTTCTTCAAATTACTCTGATCTTAAATCCTCCGGTTTTATCTTACATATATCATATGTGTACGAAGTACGTGCAGGTATATGAAAGATATAGCATTCATGTTTTGAAGATTTTTTTCTATTTCACCGTAGTACGTCTCTTATATTCATATCATATCTTATATTCATACTGCAAACCCTTTATATGCAATTCAAAGAGGAGGTCATAAGGTACAATTCACCGCAAAAAGAAATAAAAAAAAATCAATGTCAAAAATCTAAAAGAAGAGTGCGTTTTTCAATGTCTGTATGTACGTACGTCAAGACTTTCTCTTAATCTACTTGGATTAAATTTGGAAGGCAGATGCACACGATAATTCCTAAAAAGTGATTTTTAATTTTTTGAAGTTCAATATGGCGGAAATGTGCCATTTTTATCTTTCATATACCATATAGATATATGAAAGATATAGGATTCATGTTTTGAATTTTTTCAATTTCACCTTAGTACGTCGCTGGTATTGAAATTACTGAAATCCGTTAATACGCAATTCAAGGGGGGGTTATAAGGAACAATTTTTCATATAAAAAGTATTATGTAAAAAAATTCTAGTATTTTGTAAAAAAAGGTCGATTTGTCGGTGTCTGTATGTACGGACGTACGTATGTCTGTATGTTCCAGAATTTCTCATCCCTATGGGACCGATCTGGACGAAATTTGGTAGACAGGTGTAGAATATGAGCCCGCATAACGGTTTGATTTTGTTTGAAACATTTTTTTCACAATTTCAATTTAAAAAATCACAATTTAATATATATATATATATACAGCGTGTTTGTTTTTTGTTTTGCTAACTTTAGGGTCCATTTTCTCGAAAAGTTTCGCAAGAATTTTTTTTTATTTTCTTGTGTCGAAAGTTCCTTTAATACTTAAGCGATTAACTAGTTTAAAAAAATGGAATGTCATAGCGCCAGAGTAATTTGACCTTGAAAAGAAAGTGTCCTACTCTAAATTTCTCTAAATAAATCGAATCAAATGAGATCAAATCGGCACGCGGATAGCGGAGCTGTCCGCGCCGTATGCATGCACGGGAACCGGGGTATTAATGGGTTGGTGATTTTTAGGTCACGCAAGATTTATTTAATTTACCATAAACAACTATAGTGCAAATTGAATTTTCGAGTTATGAGGTGACAATCAAAATTAATAGCTTCAACTTTTCTTTTATGCCAGATATAACAAAACGTGGGACTTCCAGTATATGAAAGATGGGGTGGCGATCACGTCCACGATTTTTTTTATTCAGAAATTCAAAACTAGGAGGAGAAAAATACCTCATATTATGCGTCGAATGAAATTAGACTAATGTCTCTGTCTTATACAGAACACGACCTTGCCACGTTTAAAATTTATCATACTTTTCGATATATCTCAGAAACTATAAATTATAAGAAGAAATAAAAAATTATTGAAAATCGATAAGTTTCATACTTTACGATTGTCCGCGACGTAGGCAAATATGGGGACGAAGTAATTAATGTGTTGATGAATGCGTGCGTACGCGAATTCAAAACAGCACGTCAGACTATTGAGAAACCGATACTGAGAAACTCGTGATACTCGTGATACTACTGAGATACTCGTTATACTGAGAAACTCGTTATTTGGCTGGTCAATTGTTCAGTATAAACTAAAAATTAGGCTGTTCTTTCTGTTTTTATATACATAGTTAATTCTGAAGAGATGAATTTGAAATCTATAGACATAAAATATGTAGAGCCTGGACACATCGCATATTCCTTTCCATATACCTGTCCGGATATTCATTTCACCATCAACTGGAAATGCAATTAAAGAAAAAACAAAAGCATACGTTGTGAATGATGTTATAGAGTCGAAAACGCAAATGAGGAAAGCTGTGAGCAGGAGATGAGAATTAAAGACTTTCGAAACTTTCTCACAATAAGCTGAATAAAGTAGAGTCTAGGCCATATTTACAGAATATGGTATATCTAATGTTTGAGGGAGAAAAAATTACTTTTAGATCGCTAACTAAAATATGGTAATCCCTAAAGGCAAACAAATAATGCGAGGCATGAAGGAAATTCAATCTTCTTGTAAAACTTGTATCTAATTTTACCAAAAAACAGATTAAAATTTTGCGAGGGGCTCTTCTTGTCACCGGTACAAATGACACAATTGGCAATAAAGTAGAAGACGACAATTAAATTAATCAGACCTACTAATACTATTCTACTTAAAAATTATTTACTAAAGATGTGTTTATTTTTCTTATCTTCTAACAAAATATGTTTATATGTATGTTAGGCATTTCCTAAAATTATAATACAATATTAAATAAGTAATAAATTTTCTACGTTTTTATGAAATTATTATAGCACTAAGTGGCGCAAAAGTCGGTATTATATTACTAAGTGGCCCTATCGGAAGATGGTCTCATTTTTTTAAATGGCGTCTTATGTCATCGGAAGTTTGACATTTGTGAAGTAAACAGAAGCAGAATACGTAGACAAATCATGGATCGCTACACTTAACAACGCGGAATAATTGTGACAATGTTTCTGATAAATTATCGATCCGTGATTTTGGCTCAACGTAAATTTCGTCGTCGATTCGCTGGTCGTGTGGCACCAACTGGGCAAGTTAGCCGCTCGGCTCGAGGAGACTAGGTCAACACGGGATAGATGCAGACGTAGCCGGCCCCGTAGCAGCCGTTCGGTACAGAATATCGCTGCAGTGGCTGCAGATGTCCAAGAGGCGCCTCAAACATCAACCACATGACGGGCCACGCAATTGGGCATCAGTAGATGGTCTTTACAGCGACTTTTGCTGAAAGACTTGAAGATGTTCCCATACAAAGTCCAAACAGTGCATGGACTGCATCAGCTATTGCCTGCAGACCGCCAATCGCGTGTAAATTTCAGCTAAGTATTAAACCTTTGATGAGGATGAGGATGATTTTCCACTTAAAATGACATTGAACGTATTTCCATCTATGCGGATATGTGAATAAGCAAAATGATCGCTTCTGGAGCACTGAAAATCCTCGTGGTATGCACGAAGAGCCATTACATCCTCTCAAAGTTACTATTTAGTGCGGGGTTTGCGGAGGAAAGGTGATTGATCCAGTTTTTCGAGGACGAGGTCGGCAACACTTACAGTGACTGGTGATCTCGACTGAATTATGATCAAGACATCTTGCTGCCGCAAATTGAGGAATTGGGTTTAGAGACCATGTGCTTCCAAGAGGACGGTACAACCGCACACACAGCACGAGCGACATTGGACATTCTTTAGCAAGCGCTTCCTGGTCGTTTAATCTCTCGTTTTGGCGATATGCACTTCTCCGCAAGATCGCGAGATTTGACCGTTCCAGACTTCTTTCTTTGGGGTTTTTTGAAGTCCCGGGTCTATTCGCTATTCGAACAAGCGACAGACCTTGGCGGCCCTAAAGGCGAGAATCCGAATAAAAGTGGATAAGTTATCGGCAGATGTTTTGACAATAGTAATGGAAAATTCTGTGAAACGAGTCCGAATATGTATTCATTCTGGTGGCGTCCATTTGACCGATATTATCTTTGCGACTTAATATAACAAAATTTAAACATCTAAATAAATATAATCAACAAACAGAACCAATTCTTTTTATTTACAAACAAAGTTACTGTCTTAGGAAATCGAGTGAGGACTTTTGCGCCACCTTGTAGATGTAATCAGGAATTAACTTACAGTTAAGTCTATTTTGCTTAGAATTACTGCAGATAACCTTAAGCATTTAAGTCGTACTCAACATTTTTTCCAAATTGATGCCAATATGGGAAAAATCAGCTAGTTCATCAAATTTTACTAATAAAGTTACATGTGCATAATTTCAGATCTGTATTGTAAAAGTTACGCATGCCACGAACTTTGCAGAAGAAAAACGGAATAACTCAAAACTATCAAAACTGCAGATACGCTCTTTTTGCTTAGAAGGGCAGAGTACTAAAAATACAGAAAATCGAAAGCTAACATTCACACATAAATATATGTAGAAAATCTCATAACAGAATATAATCTTTACAGACAATTTGTGCAAACAAAAACACGTAAAATTATAGTTACCAATGCTCTTCTTTCGACGTCAGTTATAGATCCAGTGGAAACTGAAAATAAAACACAAAAATTTATGTAAATCCAGAGTTCATTAATTCACTTCAACAACAGTTATTTAATTATAAAACTAAGCAATTATAAGTGTACCTAATCAAAAATAGTAGAACACTAACATCTTGGTAACGTAGGTTAATTTTCAGAAATCAAACTCAATGTAAAATATTATTAAAAGTTAATGAATAATCTAATCAAAAATTGTAACATTTATTATAAAATATTATTGAATCACCCAGAAAGTACTAAAACTGCAAGAAGAATAACTTATTTATTTCAATTATAATCAAATAATTAATAAGGAGAAGTCCGCATACTAAAGAGACAGTTTAATTGAATAGGATTTATGCTTATTGATTATTTATTTATATTTATTGCTTCAGTTGAGCTTTCATATAAAACATATACTTAAATGATAGTTCTACACAAATATGTAATTACCTATTTTATTTCTGAACATCTACGATTAACATACAAAAAAATGTCGTATAGTCCAATGAAATTTTTTAAAGGATTTTGAAACTTTGCAAATATTAATAAAAGCATAAATTAAGCAAAAATAAATATAAAAAAGCACAAGAGAAACATCTATTACAAAATACTTACTGTCTGATTTACCGCTGCTAAAATCGGTGCTGTGTGTTTTCACGCCCATACAGCTAAAAGAATAGTCGGCCTGTGGATGGATGAAAGTAATATTAGCATCTACTAAGCAAAACATAAAATAGTGAAGTGTGTATTGATGGCGTGTATTGTTAATGTTATGCTATAATTGAATGAAATAAGTTGTTGCCGATTACAAATGTATAAAATTTAAACTCATAAAAAATAATAAAAAAATTAACAATAGAAATTCTATAAAATAATTAAAATGAATATAAAACCGTAAAATATGGTTATCAATAATAGATAATATATTTATAAATAATAATCGATTTACTAAATCAACCAACAGTATTAAAACAGACAAAAATAAAATTAAGCAACCACTACTTGCAATCCATTATGATTCATATTAATATACAAGGGGTCATTGTATTGTTGCATATAGCCACATAGAGGGCGCAAGTAACAAAACATATGGCTCCAAAATTAACCTCAACATTATATTCGCACGTGTTGAAAATTTCGTCAAAATACAAAAAGTGGTTTAGTCATACTGAATTTTTAAAGTTAATCAGGAATTCATAGACATGGAATTGAATCGGGAGCATTTCCGAGCGATAATTTTTTTAAACCTTTCAAAGAAGTTGATCTCAACAACAATATCTTGTCGATTTGGTTGCTGTTTTTAGTAATGAAGCACCACATCAATCGACAATTTCTCGCTGGTACTCTGAATTCAAACGTGGACGCACAAATCTCAGCGATGATCCTAGATCAGGTCCACCAAAATAAGCGGTCACTCAAGAAAACGTTAATACTGGGCGCGAGATGATTAATGAAGATCGTCATGTAACTTATCGGGAGGTCGAGAGTTTCTCGAGTATTTCTAAGACCTCAATCCAAAAGATTTTACATGATGAGTTGGGTGTAAAAAATTAGTTTCACATTTGTTGGCCAAGGAACAGATGGCAGCTCCTGTCAGTTAGTACCGAAGAACTCTCAATCGTAAGAGTCACTTAAAATCACTATCTATTGTCTAGATCGGGCAAAGAATCTAATCTGTTTTTAAAAACATTTTTGGACGGCGCACACACTACATCAACTGGTAATAAGTTCCAGGCAAGGGTGTTATATCTTTCACTAAAAAGTTTATACGGATGTCCACCCAAGCGTAAGTTGGGGTTACGTCTGAATAACTTCAAGAGTTTGCATTTGTAGGGCCCATTTAATATTTTATATCTCAATGAGATCTCCCCGTCCTACGTTCGCGCAGTGGTCTTATATTCAATGATTTTAGACGTTGCAAAACTCTAGGATAATCAGCACGCTTAAAATTTGGAATATGTTTTTTCTTTATTGCTCTAGTTTCGATGTGCATTTGCGATTTCACCCACAATATACAATGCTTGATTTTTGCTAATGGAGTATTATATGTGATATTTAGTGACTAGCTTATCGTCATTACTTAATAGCAAGTCCAACAGCGATGATCTGTTTTGATTCCTGTAGCTTTTGTATCAAAATCCAAACATGTGGCTACAGTTCCTTTACAAGATCGAAGGACGGTAACTGCTAATTGATACACAACCGTTTTTTTTTGCCAGAAAACATTTCTGACCTGCGAAAAACAACTGACAGCGTCGGATCATCCTTCACACTGACAATGCAAGTGCTCACACGGCTCGACAAATATTTGAGTTTTTGGATCAGTAAAACATCGAATTGCTTGATCATCCTCCGTACAGCCCTGACTTAAGTACCAATTGCAGGGGCTTAATTAATGCAAGCTGATATAACCCGGTTAATAAAATAAAACAAGGAGATGGAAATAAATTTATTATATCCCATCTAGGTAGCTTTCCGGTGAGTTAATTTCAATCGATTGGGACATCGATTTTCAGGGAGGAGGAATATGTCGTAACACAATATTTTTGGGAATTCAGGAATAATTTTAAACAGTACTTATAAATTATTGTTTGGTTTTCATCCATTTTTATTATGAATAAATTATTTTTTGGTTTGATGCCGAAATTGGATGTTAATAAAAGTATAATTTACAGCAAGCTTTCGTTAAATATATTAATTTCGTCATACTACATATATATGAATTATGATATAATGTATAGATTTTTTGAATTGTCTTTTTTTTTTTGATTGATTAATTTTGAATTTTGTATGACAGGTGGTATTATAGTCAATGTTTGTCTAGGTGATTTCATTTTGTATTTGGTTTATCTGATAAGGTTGGTCAGTTGATGGTATTTGGTCATTATTTGTCGTCTTTAGATTTTCTTTTATTAATGCCTTGTATTTCTTAAATTGTCGCAATCTCTCCTGTAGTTAATGCTGTTTTTGTTTCTTTTTATGTTGATGGATTCTAGTATGAGGCGTTTTTTATAGTAAGATTCTTTGTACAGGATTTTTATTTTTTCTATGTCAAAGTCGAAGTTGGTTTTTACTCAAAATGGTGTGTTGCGAGTGCGGTTCTAGGGTTTTCTTTGTGTTGTTCTTTTCAGTCACTTTTGTGGTTTGAGATTCTGGTGTTGAGGTATTGTTTGGTCTGTCCAATGTATATTCCTGAGCAGTCTTGGCAGTTAATTTGATATATTATGTGTGAGTTTTGTTCTTTGCTGTTTTCACTATTAAATTTTAAAAAGATCCTGCTTATTTTGTAGGCATTGTAGAGGCTAATTTTAGTGTTCTAATTTTCTAGTGTGTATTTTATTTTATGGGAGAGGTGTTTTATGTATGGGATTTTGAAATAACATTTGTTCTGGTTTGTGATATTTGTATCAATTGTTTGGTTGTTATATTTGTCTTTGGCTGTTTAATAGTGTACAGGTTAAGTAATTTATTGATTCTATCCGTTTTGTAGGAGGAGGTTTGTGCCTGTTTGTATGTTTTTCTTCTAGAACATTTCGTCGCTTATTAGGACAATTTTGTGGGTAAGTGATTTTATGATGCATAATTTTTGACTAATTGGATAGGGGGAGCGGAAATGTCTGCCTAACGCTATCGGTTTTGTGTACCATTCGGTTGTCAATATGTTGTAGTAGTTGTGGGTTATCATTATGTCTAGGAACGGTAGTTTTTTATCTGTTTTTTTGCTCGTATGTGACTGAGATACCTGGTTTTTGTTTATTTAATGTTTTTAGGACAGTGTGTATTTTGTTTTTTGGAAAGCATGTTAATATGTCGTCTACGTATAGGTATATGAATGGTATGTTGAATGCAAGTTGGTTGGGAATTTTGCATTTAGAATTTTGGGAATTTAGAACCGCACTCGTAACACACCATTTTGAACAAAAACGCAACTTCTACTTTGATGTTGCGATAAAAATCCTCCTAAATCCTCGACAAAGAATCTAACAACCAAAAAATCTTACGACAAGAAAACGCCTCGTATTAGAATCCATCAATATACAAAGAAACAAAAACAGCATTAACTACAGAACAGATTACAACAACTTAAGTAAAA
Source organism: Adranes taylori (assembly GCA_009867245.2). Lineage (NCBI taxonomy): Eukaryota > Metazoa > Arthropoda > Insecta > Coleoptera > Staphylinidae > Adranes > Adranes taylori. Next base: position 19,046 of record WYDF02065456.1, read on the forward strand.
TATACAGCGCATTTCATAAATCTGTAGCCTGACGAAGTTAATATGTTTAACGAAAGCTTGCTTTAAATTGTACTTTTAATAACAGCCAATTTCCGCATCAAAACAAAAAAGTACTTATAAATTAAAAATATTTGCATAATTAAGTGAATTTGTATATTGACATAATTATATTGGTTATAAAATTCTAATAAGTTTTACAACATATTCGATCTGCAAAGTTGCTAAAAATGATTAACAAACAGTTCTAAATTTCATATTTCGTACATACAATAATTTTGCGCTAAGCAACGTTTGTTAAAAAAAAAACTTTGAACTATTCAATTGCAAAATACTTTTGTTGTAACGTAATAGCAAACTTTCTTGGTTGACGGGGGAGTTACTTTTTAGGCTCGACAAGGTATACAAGTAAAATGAAGTAATTATTTTGAGCAACTAAAAAGTAGTAATTATTTTGGAGTAACGTAAGAATTATTTGAATTAGAATGCTTTTTATGCAGAAGTATTTAAGCAGTATATTGTAAATAGTATTTGAAGTTGTTTTTGGTTGAAAAATGGTCGTAGATTTATGGATAATATTTTTTAGATAACAATCTGTTTTCGTTCAATAGTAAGATATAATAAATTTATTTCCATCTCCTTGTATTTTATTTTATTAACCCCTTCGATACAATATTTCATTTTCTTGTCAACAAGCACGCAAAAGCATCGACATCGACCCCTTCCGAAAAAAGTCAGCAACAAGCAACGAAATTGTGTGTAAAGTAAAACGTCAAATTGAATGAAATCAACGATGTAGTGCAACTCAAATGGCACAAAAAACTGTAAACATCCAATTGGAGCGTTCGCCACATACCGAAAAATAAACTTCAACTGAGACCATGCAAGGTGCAAAAAGTTCACCATCTTGACGAACACCAGCATAAACAGCGGCTAGAAAGAGCAAAGGATCTGGTGCGCTTGCATAAACGTGGCGAGTTGTCGGATGAATAAACTTTCACCATTCAGGCAATGATAAAGAAACAAAACGATGACCTTTGGTTAAAGGGAACGTCAAGCGATCGCAAAAACCTCATTATGGTATGGGCCACAGTGTCCGCCAAATACCGCTCTCCGTTGGTGTTCGTCGACCGTGACGTAACGGTAAACGACTGAATACCGAGGAGAGGTGTTGGAAGAGTATTGCTACCGTGGCTGCGTAAACAATTCGGTTAAAAGCCGTTCAGATACCAAAAAGGCTCAGCACCGGCTCATCGAGCCGAAGTGAACCAAGCGCTTTTACAAAAAAAAAAGTGTTCCGCACTTCATTTCCGCGAAACAATGGCTCACGAATTCACTGAATGCGAATCCAGTGGATTTCTCCGTTTGGAGTATGTTATTAGAGGTTAAGTATGATGAATGTAGATGCGTTGAAAGTGATTTGTCGAAGAGAATGGGCAAAGTTTGTGTAGAATGCAACTCGTTCATTCCCAGGCTGCAGTCCATAATCAAAGTAAAAGGAAACCACATCAAACAATGAGCTAAAATTCATTGATTACATTCTATTTTCAATATTTTGTGTCAATTCGGAGTAAAAATGACAAAAAGTTATGGCGTTTCGAATCTGTACACAAGAGAAATAGAAAATTATATAATTATGTTATTTAATAATGTTCACAAATAGACTGGAAAAAACTAAATACTTATCGAAATACAAAATTATAATCTAAAGTAATAATTACCTAATTTCATAACAAGGAAAGGGAATATATGTTCTTATAGGTTATTCTATATGGAACAAACTGAATTGTTATAAAGTTACTCAGAATGAATTAAAGAATTTTATTATTGTTATTGTATCATTAACGATTGTACTTGACCATGTTCTACAGTGGCTTTGGCCAAAGGGATGAACGAAGAAAATGCCTCTTCTAATAACAATATGGCATTATATACATCACGGAAGAAACCTTTCTTCGACTTGAACAGCTGGAAAACCTACGAGTCTGAGGAGGAGATTGATGGTTGATGAAGACATAAGAGGGTTGCTAAAGTTTTAAAAAGGAAACGATGAACGATGACAAACTTTCTTAAAATATGTGAAAGACAAGTAAAATGCCAAGACAATCATATGAGGAAGTCCAGGGTTGCATTTTATATTTCGGGATTTGGCAACCCTAGTGTTGTATTGTAAAGTTGGATAATTTTGATGATATTTGTACTCAAAATGTTTAACCTATGAGCGTTCTTTGTGCTGTTTGCAGTAACTTAAAAAATTACATCGGCCAAAAATGAAATTACATCGATAACATTTGTGTGCGATTATTTTTAGAACTTTCGACATGAGTTTATTAAACAACACTGTATCGATGAACTTAATTCGGCTTTTGGCAATGAAACACAATCAAGGACAAGTATTCATCGATGGTTTACCGAATTCAATCGTGGCCATAGTTTGTTCAAGACGAATTTCGTGAAGGTCGTCAAAAACCGATTGTTGTTACGGCAAACATTGATGTTCTGAGTGAATTGATACTGCAAGATCGTCATTTGACTTATCGTGAGATTGAGGCATGCTTGGGCATTTTTGGGACTAGCGTTCATTTAATATTGCACAATTATTGGTCGTCATAAACATTTGTTCACGGATTAATGCGTATGAGCCAAAAAATAAACAGCTGTAAACAAACTTATTCGCGCACAAAGCACTTCCAAGCAAATAGTCGCCTGTATTTTTCGGGAAATTGGACATGTTGTAACCATACCATTGGTGCAACGTAGAATGGTAAATTATGAATGATACACAACCATTTGTTTGCCAGAAATACGGAAAACTATCCGCCGAAAACGGATCATTATTCACCACAATAATGCGATCTGTATACATCGGCTGAATCAATTTCCTCAAGTGACTCTTTGAGCACTCAAAACGTCGATTTGATGGATCATCCTTTGTTTAGTTTTGATTGGCACCCACCCAATGACTTCTTTTTATTCCCGCACATCAAAAATACATTGCGAGTTCAACGTTTTTTTTGACACCTGAAGAAGCGTTAAGCTGGATGCGTTCAAAACGCTTGTTTCGAAGGTATCTCAATTGGTTTTAAAATAGTGCTTCGAAAAATGGTCGAAAACTACATCGAAAATTTTCGATAATAAATATTTGTTTTTGTTTCCCCCGAAATATAAAAGGCAACCCTCGGAAAAGGAGGGACGAATAAAGGTTGGTTGCGGAGAATGAATAGATTTTCTTCAAAGCGAACGCATGAGAAAAAGCTACTTCAAAAATAATCAAGGAAATTGTAGTAATAAGAAAAATAGTTTTGTTTTTACTCAAAGTTGTTCGAGAAGAGTAATATATCGCCATTTGGTAAATCATTATTTTTATAGTAATAATTGTAAATTAATATAACAAAATAAATTTGATAGAATGGAAACAGTATTACAATGTGTTTATCTTCGAAGATTTTTTTGTTGCTCTATAAGAAAAAGAAAGATTTTAAAACTCAGATTTAGTCTATGAGATCTGAATATTATTTGTTACATAGTTATGATCATTAAAACTAACAGTATCTTTGAAATTTAATGTAATTTATAACAATATTAATATTTGAAACCAAAGATAAATATCGATATTAATAAACTCAAATAATGCAACACAAATTCCGTTCCAAAAAAAAAAGTAATTAAAAAACCAATGTCTAATGTCAAAGGCGTTAAATTATCAAATTGCAATTGTTATAGCATGTAGGAGTCGTGCATAAGAATAACTTACGGGAATATAACCGTAGCTTCCAGCAGCTGTGCTGAAAGTATGTGATCTGGGCGCTAGACCATAGCCCGGCTTTGGAACATGTCGAAGTGCGCTTACGACTGCGTCAATGAAATTCACGGCATAAGTATTATGTTTCAATATTTATATATGTTCACTAAATTTAGTATTTAATTATAAATATAAAATAAAATACACTTAGTAGATATTTATATAAAAATTTAACGCACCAGTCTGCTCGATATTCGATACGATTGCATTATTTTGAATGACAGTATAAGAAACAAAATATGTGATTGTGTTATGTGAAAGGCATAAAATGGTAACAAAACATTAAATAACACACACGTAGTAAAAAATCCGAATTTTCTATAAGCATTGTGCTTTAAAAAAACTTGCTACATGTAATATTCAAAACAAAGCGACATATCTTCCTATTACATAGGTTCCTTTATTATTTAATATGCCTATTAAATATTAAACTAATTTATTTAATTAATGTATATATGATAGTATCTTTAGGACATAAATAATTATTATTTAATAATTAGGTGAATTAATTATTTCTAAAACTGCATATTGACGTTATGGAACATCAAATTGTCTTAAAAACACCTAGGAAGGATAGATGCATTTCGGGCATTGGTGGTAGCCTTCGTCAGTCCCCATGCCAAGTCTAGGCTTTTTGTTCAAACTATCTAGGTTCGTGCAAACCATTTTCAAATTATCTATATAATGCACACATGCATTATTATTACAGAGATCTTATATACTTTTAGAATGTAGTTATGACGAAATAATACCTGATGAGATAAACCATTAAAGTGCCAACTCATCTCAACAGACAAGTGTGATAAGGAACTTTAACAGTCAAAGTCAACCTTTTGTAATTAACACCTCTAATTCATCCCTAAATATTAGTAGAACGCGTCATACTGTAAATTCATTTAATGTATATATGATGACGTAAATAGCTATTATTTAACAATGAGCATGTGTGCATTAATATAGACAATTTTCAAATTGCTTTGAACGAGTCTAGCTGGTGCACTTGACAGAGTGATGAGTTTTCATGAACTGATTGCAATGATGCTTAGTGAATAATCGAGGGTATTGACTACTACTAATGCCAAAAATGCAACAACCCTTCCTAGGTCTTTTTAAGCCAATCTGATGTTCCATAACATCAATATACAGTTTGCGAAATAATTAATTTACCTAATTATTAAATATTAAACTTTATTATTTAATAGTTATAATATATTTAAGTTATGGATTTTTAATTTTGTCTCGCATGCACTGTCCTCTCAAGTTTCTCATTCGATTAGCTTTCTAAATACGTTTATTTTTAATCTGATGGTAGGGGATCCTGTCTTTAGATTTATCAGTTACATGACATCTTCAATACAATTTTCGTCCATTCTACCGTGTTTTAGTGGGCCTCTTTATACCTGGTTTTCGAAGCTCCTATCTTTTACTTTAATGATTCCACTCATATTTCGAATCAGTCATTCTGTGTTTTAAAGAATTAGCTTTTAAAAATCATGTAGAATTTTACACGGATGGATTAGTTATCTCCGAATCTAAATGTATCTTTTGTCCTATTGTAGGATTTCTCTTCTGGTTAAACTATCTCAATTGGTTAACATTCTGAAAGCGATAAAATTGATTATCATTCATGATGTTAAACTATCAGTTATATTTTCGGACTCCCTCAGTGCTGTTCAAAGTTTGTTATCGGCTAGCCTCCAACAAAATCTTAAACAAATAAAACATGAATCAAGCACTCATCAGCTAATTAGTTCATTAATAATTAGCTAAGCAAACAAACAAATCAAGCATTCATTTATTTTAACATATTTATGCAATCATTGAACGCTGCGTAGAGAGAAAGCTGCCGACCAAGGTCACCAAGCAAACAACGTCGTTTCCTTTTTGCACGAAAAAGGGGAGGAGTCAGGGCCGGTCGCAAAAGATACACAGCGTTCGTAATACATTGCAGCGCAATGGGGGAGAAGTAGATAGAGTCAACTACCGCAAAACCACACAACAATGTTACGCATTCTCGTGTGTTAGAGAGAGTAAGTACAGAAAAACGATAGAGAATAAATATTGTGCGCGTTCGAATGACCTTCCTTTTTGCTGTTTTGTTCAAGTGGAATGACAATACTTGTCAGAAGGGATTAATGTGATTTATAGCCTCTCATTTTAAGCAGGTGTTTTTCGAATTTTTTGACTCCCTCAGTGCTGTTCAAAGTTTGTTATCGGCTAGCCTCCAACAAAATCGTTAAACAAATAAAACATGAATCAAGCACTCATCAGCTAATTAGTTCATTAATAATTAGCTAAGCAAACAAACAAATCAAGCATTCATTTATTTTAACATATTTATGCAATCATTGAACGCTGCGTAGAGAGAAAGCTGCCGACCAAGGTCACCAAGCAAACAACGTCGTTTCCTTTTTGCACGAAAAAGGGGAGGAGTCAGGGCCGGTCGCAAAAGATACACAGCGTTCGTAATACATTGCAGCGCAATGGGGGAGAAGTAGATAGAGTCAACTACCGCAAAACCACACAACAATGTTACGCATTCTCGTGTGTTAGAGAGAGTAAGTACAGAAAAACGATAGAGAATAAATATTGTGCGCGTTCGAATGACCTTCCTTTTTGCTGTTTTGTTCAAGTGGAATGACAATACTTGTCAGAAGGGATAAATGTGATTTATAGCCTCTCATTTTAAGCAGGTGTTTTTCGAATTTTGTGTGTGTTAGAATTGAGTGCAGAAGATGAGCAAAAATGCTACGTATTAAGAGAGAGAGAGAGAGAGAGCAATATGTTTGTTCTCTTTTATGGTGTCTGATTCTTTGTGCGCAATTTTTTTTGACAATCTGGCGATACTCTGGCTTCAGGCGATTTCAAATTCGAATAAACAGCCCTTGTTGAACTTGCGTTTATTACCCCGTCTAGAAAGAGATTTTTGCGATCTCCGATTTTGGAACAAACAACTCTTAATGAGTTTATTGAACTTCGAGTAACTTCGTCTGGATGAGAGTTCAATGCCATCGTATTTTCAACAAACAACTTTTAATGAGTTTAACTTTGAGGGTGTTACCTTCCTTTAACCAGATTTTTCTATTATTTGTAAGGAACATACACGGTCCCGGATGCTTTCCACGTAAAAGCTGTCACCACCATACAGTGATTAGTGGAAAATCCGCAGTAGAAAGGGGTTGTAGCTCGTTGTTCGTTTGCACACCAAATTTGATTGGTGAGCTCCCTATCCTAGAAGTATAGTCATAAAATCTTGGCAGGGATGTTGTGCGATATTATTCTTTAAAATTTGCAATGGTTAAACGAGTCTGCCTTCCTAACGATTTTTGCAGTAATTTCGACTAAAGCCTGCCTAGTTACCGCCGCCAACATTCAGAACTACCGTCGGCGAAGCCGGACTCCAAAGATGTCTGTTTTCAAATAAAAAGCCAGATCAAGCCAGTTTCAACAAGACGCATTCTGGGTCTTGTTCTGGTAACTTCGAGTAAGCATTTCGCTCGGTATCAGCAATAAAACTCTAAATAATCAATGACTAAATATTCGTGTCAGTGAGCATTTTCGCATACATGAATATACATGTTTAAGTAGAGTCACCAAAGCAACCCCGATTTAATTTTTCATCTACAAAACTAAGTCTCTCAAAATTAGCAACAAAAATTTCTATGCCAACAAAACAAGTATACATAATTTACACAATTTTAAATCTTCGGTAAAGGATGGTTGTACCCCATCACCAGAGAAACCAATCGCCGACGACTATTCCGAGGCATCTTCGGCGACAGTGATTAACTTCCGCTCACTCCATCCGTTTACGGCGACATCGTCAGACCGCTGTTTCCGAATTCACTTAACAATAGAATCTTAGACGAATCGCCGATTTATCAGAAGATCAATTTTACCTCAAAAATCAAATCTTTCTTAATAACAAATTTTTCACAAGTTAGCTCGACAAACTTTTATCTTTGAATTTTTACTAAATGGAAACGAACACATCCTAAATATTTTGTTTTATAATTAGAATCATACGAAGCTGTCAGTCGAAAATAACGACACGATTAAATACATTTTACGTATTATAAACAATAAATCAGCCCGATTAGAAAAATTATATAAATCGAGTTTCATGTAGAAACATTTATGTTCTAGAAAAAGTATACTCCATCAGACGTAAAATATTATTTTGAAAAAAATATATATTTGATGCTAAAACCTAAAACAAGTTTAGATTATGGTACGATTGACGGGAGAATCTCTTCCCGTCAATCGTAGTAATAAGTTCATTTCAGCAGCCCGCAAGATCTTGAACACATGGGCAACTCACAAGACTAGAAGCTACCTGTGCCCTGTGACCGGAGGATTAACAAGATCAGTTCCAGCGTGCGGTCTCATGTTAAACTGACCTGGCGCCCGAAAGTATATATTTCCGAAGACAGTTTTATTCTATAATTAAGATATTTGTTTGCGTCATCTGTAACAGTCGCTAAGACTCCCCATTAGTAGCATCGCGAGTGGGAGTGGGAGCCACACCGTCATTGATGGTACGAAACAGAGTGCTCCACCATCATCGTACAATAGATATCGCACTGTTGAAAACACTAAAAAAGCGCAGGCCCTTTGGATAGAAGACCACAAATAATAATAAAAATTCTATTCTTAACAAGCACTGGATGGTTTCAAGGTTTTGTGAAAAGACGTACCATAATATAAAAATAAAGGGGGAAGTCACTGACTAAATAAATACTCTTCAACAACAATATCATAACCGTACATAAACTTAACTTAATTCTTTGGTGCTTGTTCAACTTAATAAATCTATTGTCCGTGGCGGATCCAAATTATTATGCAGGGTTCCAATTCTGCGCATGAGAAGGCTCCAAAAGAATTCTCTCCCGAGCTGGTCGAAATAATTCAAATCGGCGGATACAATACAGATCAGGTTTTCAATGCAGATGAAACGGGTCTTTTTTTGGAAAAGAATACCTAGCCGGAAGTATGTGGCGGAATCCCAGAATAGTGGCAGTAGCAAAAGACAGTGGCTTTAAAGTACGTTTTTGTTTTGCAATAACGCTTCACGGGATCGGGTGCTGAAACACTTGGTCGTTAAGAAAACCCTTTTGTTTCGGAAGTTCAAAAATATATAAGAGCAAAAAACCTGAATTTAAAGTTTTTCTTATAGTTGACAATGCACCTGGCCATCTAATTTTAAAACATGCAAATGTGGAAGTTGTTTTCAACGGACCTCAGAGAACATTGACACATCAGTGATATTGATGCAGACAGCGTTTCCAGTGAAGATTCTCAGAATAAAAAAAGAATGCGTTTGTTGTCAGACGAATAAAAACAAATTGTTTGTATTAATTAAAAATGTTAATGAATTTATTGTTTTATACATTTAAATTACAATAAAAACATAAATTTGATTTTTTAGGCAATTCGGTTTTTTGTTTTAGGTTTTTTTACACGGTTTTCTCCGGAACGTATCTGTCGTGTAAAAACAGTATTGAGTGTACTTAACCATTTATATTGTGCATATATAGGCCATTATACTTATATAGATGGTGGTGAAGGAGAATAGAGAATTTAATTTTAATCACGAGAGAATGACTAATCCTCGTTAGAGTTCTATAAATGTGGTGCCTTCTTGAATTCGTATAATGCCTATATATAATATTTCCTTCATTCTCCAACCTGACTTTCATTAGTTAATCTCGATGATAGCATTTTATTACAAAGTACTGGTCTGCGATAGGCCTAGTGGCTGAAAATAGGCGATATTAAATAAACTTATTCTGAATATTTTCTATGTATTATATGTTTACAACAAACAAAATTGTTACATTTTTACTAATGTTCGTGTTATTTAATGTTTTATAATAACAATAATCAAAAATACTTACAAAACCATTTCCAGCTGGTAAAGTAGCACTCTTTAGACCATAACCTGGTTTAGGAACAATGCGTTGGGAAGAAATAACTGCATAAAATAAAAATAAAAAAAGTGCAAACAAAACATTAAAATAAACATAAAAAGCAAAACAAAAAAAAAACGTGGCTTCATGCAAACTAAAAAAATATCATAGCTGCATTTTCAACATCAATGATGTTAATAAAAATACGCAACATTTATCAAAATATATAATCAGAATTACTACTATTTTTAATATGAAAGTAAAAACGTTAATTATTGCATAATATTTAAAAAAGTTTCTTAAATAATTAAAATCTAGGAGAGCTGGCAACATCTATGACCTTTACTCTCTTGTTAACGTCTTCTTAGAGGTTCAATCCAGTTGATCAAATGAGGCGGAAAAGAAAATATTATTTTCGAATGAAAGCAATGAAGGTAATACTCATAGAAAAATGTATAATATTCAATGGAAATTATTGTCTGTCATAATAAATGATTATCCATTGCAAAAAATAGTAAAAATGTAAACACACCTAAACATTATTGAAAAATTTTACAAAACCACATGTAATTAGATGATTTTACTTACCTATTTCTTCCTTACATCTTTGATTAAATATTTGAAAATGAATTACTTTTCGACTGCCATAAAAATGAAAAATGCCTTATAATATGATCATGTGTACCCACTCCTAGTAAATATTTTATTACTAAATATCTAGAAAGAGCAGTGGCGCTCGAACTAAATACTTTCAAAAACATGTAATGAACAATAGAAATTGCCAATAAGAAAAACAAGCTGGTAAAGGAATGATCTGAAACAGAAACCTTGAAAAGTTTTACCAAACTTATCTTTTTTATAACCAGCATATTAGTAAGATAACAATATTTTCCTACTGATCTTTCCATACTAATATTTTCCACATCAGAGATATATATATATTCTCCATACTATTTTCCATTCTAATCATTATCTACATCAGAGATTCTTAGCATTTGAGAAAACAAACTGAGTTAAAATAAATTCCTCCCAAAATTATAAATTAATCCATCACTGCCAATTGCATTTGCTAAGGAACTGTTGGCCAATAGTGGGATTTAGGGTTAATGAAACCGTTCATGAAACTTAAATACAATTATTAAGCAATGATATCTTAATAAACGGAATTGGCAGTTGCGAATCAAGCAGTATAACCTGGTATAAAGCGGAATGTTTTTTTTTTGATTTATTTAAATTTTATAGTATTTATACTATATACCTCTACAGTATAAAAAAGATATATTAGTAACCTTCTACGAATTAATTTTATATCTATAAACTAGTAACATGCGCAAAAAAATATAAGAGGGATATTGTTAAATCTGTAAAAGTAAAATGCCTAACTTCAATCGGGATGTGGTAGTTATGCACTGATTTTCTTTCTTTTCAAAATTGTGGGGATTTAGGGAGGGGGGGGGGAGATTTGTTCTCCTAATGCCCTTTCTGCGTACGCTCTTGCAGCAAACTACTTGCATTATTAGGAGAATACGGAAAGAAGAACACCGGATGTCTAGCAAACAGCAATTAAATACACTAGGGAAAATACTAGAAACCGTCTTGCTGGAAAGGCTATCAATTTGCTTGAAAGAGGCTGGTGGGCTCTCCGATAGGCAGTATGGATTCTGCAAAGGATAGTCAACTATCGATATATTGTAAAAAGTGTATGAAATTGCTGAGCGCGCAAACGAAGGTACCCGGAGGACGCGTCAACCCTGCGCCGCTATAATGTTAGATGTTTGGAACGCTATCAATTCCCCGGAAGAAAATACTAAGTGCACTAGAGACAAGGAAGATTTCTATTTAATCTACAGGCAATAATCCGAGACTATTTTAAAGATTGATATATGATGCTAATGGAACATAAGGTTAGAGTGAATCTTAGCAGCGGTGTCCAACAAGGTTCAGTTATTGGACCAACTCTGTGGAATATTACGTACAATAGTCTTGTGGAAATAATAATGCCATATGGGGTCATACTTATCCGATTTGCCGACAGCGTAGCCATACTAGTCACAGCGAAAATTTTAAACAGCTAGAAAATGTACTTAATAAAAGTCTAAAAATTATCAGTGCGTGGATGAGAGCAAATTACCTTAGTCTAGCTCCGGAGAAAAAGGAAGCCATTATGCTAGTTTATCGCAAAAGAGTGCTCTCAATCGAAAATCACCATATAAAGTTTACAGAAACAGTAAAGGATTGAATTGCTATCAATAACTGGACCCTATAAAACAACATCAACCCACGCTTTAGGTGCTCTATCTGCAACTCCCCCAATGCAACTCCTAGTATGGGAGAAAAAGGAAAGCCACCGACCCAAGACAAAGAGTATAGTGGTGCGGGATCGTATCCTTTCAGACTGGCAGAGCTTATTGATAAATTCCGATCAGGGCAGATGGACATATAATTTAATATCCCAAATAAGACCTTCGATGGAAAGAGCTTATGGGAGTTAAATTTTTGGGTTACACAGGCCACGGATGGTTTGCTGTTTATCTATCAAAAATAGGCAAAAAAGATAGCGTTGTGAGCACTGCGAGCAGGAGATAAAAGACGCAAATCATACTCTGTTTGTATGTACGACGTGGGCGCAGGAGCTGGCAAAAAACAGATGCTACAATAACAACAGAAAATATAGTTGTTATTGCTATATGGCCGCAATGACGAATTAGAAAGTTCTAATTCTAATAAAAGTGGAAGTTAGTGCGAAAGAAACTTGTTAAACAATAACGTGTCGCGCAGCCTTTAGAACCCCTAATCTCCCCAGGACCTAATAGACGAGAAGGGGGATTACGACGTATGGATTGAATGCACCTGCCACGTGAAATGTGAAAACAGGTCCGTGATAGCCTCCGGTGTCGGTAGGGTCACTTGTGATGAGCTTGCTCATCCTACACAAAAAAACTTACATTATCATAACTGAATTAACAAAAATGGTGAGTTTCTGGAACGATGAATTATAAACATGGTACATGTTTAGTTATTCAGAACATGCGCCATATTTATAATTCATTACACCGAAAAATTCATTATTGTTGTTTATTACAACAAAACATATTTTCCGGAATAATGAATACTAAACGTTGTTTATGACTAGAATATTTTTTGAGGTGCTCCCAGAGGAATTCAAACCTTTTGTTTTACTAATTTAAAACGAGAGTTAAAAAACTTTCTTTAAGAAAATCTCGTGGGCCGTGTAATTGATGTCATGGCGGCACTTGAGAAACACTAATTTTTATTCTCTAAAACACAAGTAGTTAATTCTTGTAAAATGATAGCACTGAACAATTAATTATATACATAAACTCTTCCTCGGTTCTATTATCCCCGTATGTCCTATTACGATACTATTCTATTCTATAAGAGTATAGTCCTATTACGATATGATTGTAGAAATTGTATCGCTCCAGTCTCTCTCTCTCTCTCTCTCTCTGGAGCCACAATGGTGGCTTCATGCAGTCCGCGAGTTATAATGTTTATATTTGATCCATCCAGCGATTAGGTAGTTTTCTCAAGAATTGAGGCATTTGTACAAATGTGGGATATTCCTAACATACGTATATAGGTGCTAACATACATTTTTAACGGGTCTATTTGTTAAATGTGTATACATAAACTACAGTGGTTTAAACGTAAACCTGGATGTTGTAATTGGCATATTAATGTATTTGGCATTTAACTCATTTTTTACCTCAATACTACAATTATTAATTATAATGTGTCTTTGCAAGTTTGATTTAGTTGTAAAGGAAATATATACTTTTAAAATATTTCAATTCTACAAAAAAAAATTACCTCTATTTCTTCCACCTAAATAACTAAAATAATTTTGGACAGTTAAGACTAGATTTAAATATTTTTCTTATTTCCATGAGAGAGATGCTGGTGTATTTTATTTTATATATATATTTATGTAAGTGCAAAATAAAAACAAATGACAAATTTGTTTCCTGAAAAAAAATGCCAATAAAGAAAAGCAAAGCACAAGTGATAGCAGTAAAATTAATATACATTTATAAATCTAAATTAATTTGCACGAATAGCTTCTTCTGCTTGTTGCATGTTTCGGAATTAAAATTCCAAAAGTTTTCGTCGAATGATTTCTTTTAGTAGCAATAATAGTAGTAACAACCTTTACGCGCGTTAGTTCAATGTTTTTTTGTACAGCACTCACGATGAAAGATTAACACCCAAAGTCGGATGCACACTCGTCTAATTTATAAATTTGATAATGGTGGCTAAACTGCACCAAAAGTACTCCATAAAATAAATTAATATGGAATTTGTTAGATCCTAGTGTCCTGTATCAGTTTAGCGAAAACGTCTTGTAAGGTTTTCTGAAGTCGCAAGATCAACTCTGTTTTTGTCATGACGTCCCATGTTTATTCGCTGAAATAGGTCTGCAGTTTCAACCTCATGAATGACAGCCGAACAGAAATCTGAAGGGAGTCCTACGACACGGCAATGAGTTCCCGTATCTACCGTTAGCACACTCTATTCACCTACAAGAGCAGTATGAAAATGTTAAAACTCTGTTAAACTTGCAGTATGATACTCATGCAGTATGATACTCAGTATGAGTATGTTTGCAGTATGATACTCATCAATGGGAAGTGATAGGAGATTTTAAAATGATTGCCGTCATTACATTCAATGTGACTGGCCGCTGAGGACCGAATTTAATGTCGGTACAAGTAACATAAAATAGGAGCCGCTAGTTAAGCCTGAGAAAGTATTAATGCCGCTGCTGCACATAAAGCTTGGCTTGATGGATCAGTTTCTCAAAGCTATGGATCCCGAATCAGCTGCTTGCAAGTATCTCCAAGAATTTTTTTCCAAAATTGTCAGAAGCAAAAATACGAGCTGGTATTTCTGTTAGTCCACAAATAAGAAAATTAATGGGGAACGAAATATTTCCAACATTGCTCACTTGTGCAGATAAAGCTTGGAATAGTTTTATTGCAGTCGTTCAAGGTTTTTTTAGGCAACCAGAAAGAAGATAACTACAAGCAGCTAGTATGCAACCTAATTAAAAATTACCAAAAAATTGGTTGTGGAATGCCGTTAAAACTTTCCTACATTTCTCACATTTCCTACATTCTCATTAAGAGTATGATGCAGCTATGATGGGAGATTACATTTGGAGTCTTGTTCATGAAAGCAATTTAGAGTATAAAAGAAAATCCAGAAAAACCTCTCATTTTTAGTGGATTTAGGAATCACCATTTTCTCTTCCATGACGGCTTTATTCAAGGTCACCATACATAGGGCCACTTAAATTATTTTAATTTACTTCAACTCGTCAGTGATAAATTCATATTAATTAAGATTTAAGTACCAAATTAAAAAAAAAGGAATGAAATTGAACACGGAATGTAAAGTTTGATACAAATCATCTAACAATTGTACTATTGGAAAATGTAAGATTTTTTAATAAAATTTAGCAAGTCATAAGCCATAAAATCTGCGTTTTTCCTCAAAAACCTAATATTGATTAAGAATGTTAACGAGTTCGGTACTTATAGAACAAATACATGTTGTATGCAACGCAATGCTTTTTAGTTTTTATCATCCAACAATTTACACGTGGGGTCAAGCCGTAGCTCAAAACAAATGCGAAAAACTGATTTAACAAGAGAAAATCCAAAATGACGCACCTTAGTGCAGGATGCCTACGGTTAAAAAGTTGTAGTATCATGATTTTTCGTCTTTACTAGAGAAATAAGTTAGTTTAAACTCGGGACAAGCTGCAGTAAAATATTGTACATTTTAGAAAAAATGTTCAAAGCAATAAAATGGCAGTTAGAAAAAATGACTGGAAACCCTGATACATCACTTTTAGAGACAAATTTTACGGTTATTCTATTGGAGTTCTTGTTTTTTCTCTAAAAAAATTTTTTCGCGAAGTTGAGGAATTTCAGAGGGAAAGGAAAATGGAGAATTTTTCAATTGTTTGAACTTTCCCAGTTTTGAAGGCACCATTTTAATGTAACTTCTATAAACGAAATATTTACAAGATAGCCTATCTTGTAGGAAATGTTATGCTTTTTCATTTGCTTTTTTTAGATTTTACATGGGATTATCCGTTTTTGATACAGATGAGAAAACGAGCCAAAGGCCTCATCATAAAGCCAATTTTCAAGATAGCACCCTATACGACCAGTCTACAATAAAAAATCGTAAAACAATGATTTTTCGTCTTCAATAGACCCAAATAGTCGAAAAAAGTTGGGTTGGACCCAAGGCAAAACAAAAAGTCAAAATTTGTTACACAGTGCATTATCGATATGCAGATTTCTAGCCATTTTATGCCCGTTACCAGTTACTACGTCAATTAGCTGCTCAAGAAAGATATTCTTTCTTCTAATGTAAATTTTGTTCTAGTTAATTAAACTTCAAAATATATTTACTGGAGGTTAGCATATCTTATGATAAATATTTTAAAAAATCGATATACATATAATCTAAAATGCAATAACAATTACTTTGTAAATTGGAAATAGGATCTGTGTATTCAAATATTCAATAAAAATTACTTTTCTGATGTGTTGTGCTTTGCTTTGCTTTGAATATTACAAACATGTAACTCTTCTAAACTATATTATTACTTTTTAGGTAAAGCAAATGCTACTCAGCTTATTATAACAATTATAATATTCAAATCGTCCGGGATAAAAGGGTCCGAAAAACAGCAAATTACTGTGTCTAGAAAAAAAGGTAGAAAAAACTAGCTAGGAAAAAAAAGGTGATGGCGCCAGTTTTCTATGATGTCATAAACATTGAATGCCTTAAAAACCGGAAAACAATTACCGGAGAATTCTCCACATCACATTAGTTGCTGCATAAACATTTAACGAAACAATCATTACTCATATCAACCTTAATGAAGTAAAAAAGAAAATTAAAGGCAGTAACAGCAGAAATACGCCCAGAAATGACCAAGAAAACGGGTGGTTTTACTATTATAACAAACCGTTGTATTGAAACTGTATAGCTAAACAAAAATTAGTCATATTCAATTTAGGTCTCTGAGCGTAATATCTAATTTCGAAAGGCAAAACATTCCTGATGAACGAGTATTTTGCAAAATGGGCGATACAAATAACAAACGAATATTTTAGCGAAAAAAAATCTGAAAGAAAATCATTTTCGCGAAAGACAATATCAAAAAAACGTTACAAAACACCAATCGTGGTCTCTTATATCAAACCTAGCATATCACACTAGCATAAGGTACATAAATAATTTTAGATTCGACCTTATAGTTTAATATAAATTTTGTAATCATTTGTTAAGAATTTCAATAATTCGGAGAGATCTTTTATAGTGGTTATTACAATTGTACATTTATATTACTCTATATTGTAGCTTATAAAAGCAATGTTATATGTATATTTATATACAATTTCTTCATTGGAATTCCACTTCATGAGAAACATATGCATAAACAGATCTATGCAGTGTGTAAAACAACAGGACTTGCTTATCCTTTCATGCTATAGTAAGCTTATCAAATACTTTATCTAAAAAGTAGTAAATAGATATTTCTATTCGTAAAGTACATTATAATCTAATAGACTTACCATTATAACTTGGTATTTGTCCCACGGATCGTCCCATCGATGATCTGCAACTGATCGAACGGTCAAAGTCATCATCATCGAACGGCTTGGGATGATCCAAGTTTCGTGAGGGACTTGCACCAATAGGCGAATCATAACGTAAGCTATATTTAGGCTCTTTATTTGCAGATGGTGTTCTAAAATAAAAAGTGAATTTACTACACACTTGTGAAAACCACTGACAAAAATTGATAAATTTTGTTTCAGATAAACACCTATCACAAAGCGTGAAACTTTCCTCAGAGAAAAAGATGAAAAATTAACCTAATAACGCCCAGTGCATTTGAGAGCATCAGAGATTTACGTGTATAATTTAAAAAAAGTTATTAGTTTTCTCGTTTCAATGATGTTATCCTCACTTACATAAATTAAATTAGAAATATGGTCAGATTCGGCAACGTAACCAGTTCCAAATATCACATGTAACAACGTATTTTCATAGTGTAAACTGTGTATATTGTTCATCAACAAATATTGTAATCTCAAAAAATAGTGTAGATGTTTCTCAGGGAACATTGCTTTAACGGTACTACGCAAAAAGTGAAATTTAGGTTATAATCTTTTATCCTAAGGTAACAAAACATTGCTGTCCTCAAATAAGGACACTGGGAATATAAGTGTTTTAAACTCGGAAATTTTAGTTTGTGTCCAAATGGACAAATGGCAGTATTTTAAGACTTTGGAGGAGGCCTGCAATATCTGGAGTCTGATGAATGTGAAGCCGAAATTCTAGTTGACGAAGTTGACGAATTGACAGATAATGACCAAATTGACGAAAATGTTATGAATCTGTCAGCTGTAAATGACATCCCTGGAAAACAATTTATTCTAGTAATCCAATTCAGAATAATGTAAATTGTTGTTGATTTTCAGGTGGAATAGAGGTGGAAACAGCAGAAAACAGTGACGACGAGTTCGATGAAGAAAATAACATTCCCTTATCGGTGTTTGCAAAGAAGGAAAAACGGCAGATGAGCTTATCTCAGTATTCTGGAAAATGTAAAGAAATTTCGCCTACTTATGCCCACAATGAACATGCACACAATACTGAGGAGAATCTTGATCGCCTAAAAGAGGTTCTGAAGGAAACTTCCCCTGTCCAGATATTCAAAGAATTTATCGATGAAAACGTTTGGAATATGATTATTGAAGAAACAGTCCGCTATGTCAAGGAGCAAAAAACATGCCAGATTATATTTCCGTTGACGAGCTGAAAACCTTTATCGGATTCCTTATTTTCAGTGGTTATCACCCCTTCCAAGTGAGCACGACTATTGGTCTCAGAGTACAGATCTGGGAATTTCCCTTGTAAAGAACGCTTTCACTAAACACATGTTCTGAAATAAAATCTGTCATACATTTTGCGGACAATTCAAAGGCAAACGAAAACAAGTCAAGACTCTCACATGACAAGACTTTCAAGATAAGGCTTCTTTTTTAGATGATAAATGAAAACTTCAAAAAGTGGGGTACATTCGACAAACAGCTCTCTGTTGATGAAATGATTGTGAAATACTACGGTATACATTTCATCAAACAATTCATTCGCGGTAAGCCAAACCAATTCGGCTTCAAGCTGTGGACTCTGTGTGGAGAAAAAGAGTATTACTACAACTTTGCACTCTACTGTAGGAAAGAAGAATCATCTGAATTACCTCTCGGCACTAAAGTTGTACTGAAGATGCTGTCGACTGTTCATAGCGTATATTTCGACATTTTCTTCACGAGCCATGCTCTTTTAGTCAAGCTTCGTGAGCAAGGATTTCGGACCACGGGAAGAATAAGAAATCTAAGAACAGGGAAGTGTCCATTGACACCAACTAAAGTACTAGACAAGCCAGCGAGAAGTTCTTTCGACTGGAGATTCGATTCAAGAAACCTGGTTAGCGTTGTAAAATGGAAAGGTAGCAAGTGTGTGTCTGTTGGTACTAACTTTTATGAAAGTTATCCACTAGCCTAGGTCAACCACTGGAGCAAAGAATATAGAGCTAAGGTTGCGGCATGCCAACGAGTCATTAATAATTATAACAAGTATATGACTGGTGTAGATGCCAATGACTGGCTTCTGGAAAACATTCCATTGCAGTTCGCGGAAAAGTGGTATTGGTGTCAACATGAGTCATTGACATAGCACTCGGGAATGGTTACCACTTGTCCAACTTGATCCATGGAGCGAACGCCATTTCTATAAAGGACTTCCGTCGTCAGGTGGCAGTTCCTCATCTAAATTTGGGCCATGGGACCAAGGCAAGATAGATTCGACCAGTGCACATTCCACGAGTTGAGGAAAATTCTGCAAGATTCGATGAAAAGAAGCACCATATAGGTAAACGAAACAAGCAAAGAACGTGCCAAAATGTCTTATGTACAAGCAAGCACGTACATATTGCATAAAATGCGATGTCATTCTGTGTATTTCACCCTGATTTGCTACTTATCACAAAAAATAAGTTTATTTTATAATTTAAGTTCCAATATGTAAGTTACAAAGTTTGAATGAATGATCACAAATTGAAAATAATACCGCTTATTCCCAGTGTCCTCAAATGAGGACAGGCCATATCTTTCGTTACATTAAAAAAATAATTAAAAATTAATCATTAAATTTAACATTATGTAAAATAAAAATAAAAAATAACTACATCAAATTATTAATGGTTCCTTCAAAATCAAAAACGTAATGATATATTATGTGGGTAATATATTTATTATTTGCAAGAAGTAGTACTAAAAAGGGCGATTTTAGCAAACAGTTGTTTAATATATAAATTTTATCAGGCTATAAAATAAAAAAAATTTATACTGTAACAAAGCGACTGGGGTTTCATAATAATTAAACTAATAAAATTACACTATCCGTATCTGGAAAAGCTATTATCTGCTATCCATACGAATGGTCTGCTGTTGCGATGCACACACATATATATATATATATATATATATATATATATATATGTGTGTGTGTGTGTGTG
>WYDF02065457.1:0-24962 GCA_009867245.2 Adranes taylori
CGAAATTGGACAGAGTTACGGGAGGCCTATGTTCAGCAGTGGACTAGATGAAGGCTGTGTGATGATGATGATGATGAATACTTGCATAAAGTAATACTAGTAAAATTTAGATCTTGATGTCCTGTAATTCTGGAAGGCTTTGGCAATGTGTTGAGTAAAAGGGACCAATGATGTGGTCGCACAAGGATTACTGCCAAGATCTCAAGTAGATATAATTTCATGCAGTGGTGATTTCATTAAAAATCTGTCATTCATAATATCAACTTCAACAAATACAAATTACCAATGATTGAGTAGATGTTTTTAGTAGAATTTTTTCTAAAAGATGCTTCTGCTAAAGTGAATGCTGAGGAGTTTCTTGTATAATAATGCACCTTATGCCATACATCGATCTTTAGAAATATTTATTGATTTTCAAATATGAATGATGGACCATATTGTAGAATTATTTGTTTAACGTAAGTTTTAGTAGGCTAGACACATTGAATTGAGCACATTAAATTGACAGACTAGTCATAATTTAGTATGACCAATTTTAACCTTTATTTGCATAGTTAACTTTAGACTTTCAATATATAAAAATTTGTAAAACATGGAATCAACGATTTCTTGCAATTAACCGGCAATTCTTAGAAATAACTATTTGAACAGACATAAACGTCGAGCCTGTAAATTTTGCTTGCCGGTAATTTCACCAAAAAATAATTAAAATTTAATTTAGCAAGTAGAAACTTACCTTTAATGTTACGATAAGTCTGTCTGATTAGATTTACTTTTGCTCTTCCTAATCCCATTGTTTCGTTTTTATTATCACAGCCGTTAGAAAGTCACAATTACAATTAAAATTAGAAATAAGAAATAACCCCGAATCTTAAATGATAGCACGAAACTTATTTGGAAAATTGTTTAACTCGAATAATAAGTGTGAAAGAATAAATAAAAAAAAAATAATTTCACTACTTTTTAATTTGAAATTTCTCTGTTAAATAATTCACTATAGTTAGAAATAATTTATTTCTCGTTATCAAATCTTGTAACATTTTTAATATTAGTTATTTATGTCCAAAACTTTACATTTATAATTATAAGAAATAATAATGTTGCAATGGAAGTTTTATGTGATTGATGTCGCGCGCTCAACTAAATATTTTAAGTGCTATATACGGAATATAAGTAGATAATTTCGAATTTTTGCGCGTCCGTTTGCAAAGAGTTGTACTAAATACGAGGGCAGTAAGATTTGTTATGTTGATTTGCGCCAGATTTTTCGTACGTTGTTTGTTGTCATATAAAAAGATTTCCGCCATATGATATAAGTTTTAAAACAACATAGTCGGATATATTGTACTTACGGTCTGTCACCTACAATTTTGTTTAATAAAATAAGTAGCAATAAGTAGTATAAAACGTTCAGTGATATCAGTCAGTGACTAGAGCAGTAATACCTAATATGTGTGTAGCGCGTGGACTACAGATACCATGCAATGCGCTCATCCTATGATTTATTTCTATTGATTTATTTATAGAAACAAATTAAATTCATATACATATTCTTGTATGCAATCAATTTTTTTATACTATATTTTCTGCGGAAAGTTGTTAGGAAAGTTGTAAAAATACTGAATTAATTAAATAAAGGAAGTATTCTGAAAACTCCATTTTAATTGATTCGTAAGATGTTGAGAACCGTAAGATGTAATCAATTAACAATTGTTCATTTCTTTTGTTAAGAAAACATATTAACAATTGTCAATGAAATAATTAAACAAGCAGTTGAGTGCTTTGTTTTGTTAACAAAACAAATGAACAATTATTTGATTGCGTTCTCAACATCTTACGAATCAATTGAAATTGAGTTTTTGGAATACTTTCTTGTTTAATTCCAAAACCTCCAAGACCTCAAAGTATGCGAAAAACTCCATTTCAATTGATTCGTAAGATGTTGAGAACGTAATCAATTAACAATTGTTTATTTGTTTCGTTAACAAAACAAATGAAGAGATATGACATAATTTTTATATGAAATAATTAAACAAGGAAGTCTTCCAAATTTATAATTCCAAATAAATAATTCCATTTTAAGTGATTTATAAGATGTTAAGAATGTAATCAATTAACAATTGTTCTTGTTTTGTTAACAACACATTTGTTTTGTTCAATTGTTAATTGATTACGTTCTAAATATCTTACGAATCTATTGAAATAGAGTTTTTGGAATACTTTCTTGAACAAAACAAATGTATTTTTTAACAAAACAAATGAACAATTGTGAATCTCAACATCTTACGAATCAATTTAAATGAGGTCTTTGGAATACTTATTTATTAATTATTTTATAAAGCAAATTCTTCATAACTGTTCATTTGTTTTTTAACCAAACAAATGAATAATTGCTAAATTATTACATTCTCAACATGTTACGTATTAATTAAAATGGAGTTTTTATAACACTTTCTAGGAGTTTTCGGAATTAAACAAGAAAATATTCCAAAAACTTCATTTTAATTGATTCGAAAGATGTTGAGAACGTAATAATCAATTAACAATTGTTCATTTGTTTTATTAACACAACATTTGTTTTGTTGAATTGTTAATTAATTACATTCTTAACATCTTACGAATCAATTAAAATGGAGTTTTTAGAATACTTTCTTGTTTTAATATTTCATTTAAAAATTATTTCATATCTGTTCAGTTCTTTTGTTAACAAAACAGATGTTTTTTAACAAAACAAATGAACAATTTTTAAATGATTACATTCTCATCATCTTACGAATCAATTAAAATTGAGATTTAGGAATACTTTCTTGGAGTTTTTGGAATTCAATAAGAAAGTATTCCAAAAACTCCATTTAAACTGATTGGAAAGATATTGAGAACGTAATAATCAATTAACAATTGTTCATTTCTTTTGTTAATACAACATTTGTTTTGTTCAATTGTTAATTGATTACATTCTTAACATCTCATGAATCAATTAAAATAGAGTTTTTGGAATAGTTTTTTGAACAAAACAAATGAACAATTGTTAATTGATTACGTTCTCAACCTCTTACGAATCAATTAAAATGGCGTTTTTGTAATTCTTTCTTGTTCAATTATTTCATATAAAATTATTTCATATCTGTGCACAATTGTTAAATGATTACGTTCTCAACATCTTACGAATCAATTAAAATGGAGTTTTTGGAATATTTTCTGGAAGTTTTTGGAATTAAACAAGAAGAACTCCATTTTAATTTAATTGATTACGTTCTCAACATCTTACGAATCAATTAAAATGGAGTTTTTGGAATACTTTGTTGGAGTTTTTGAATTGTACAAACAAGTATTCCAAAAACTCAATTCTAATTCATTCGTAAGATATTGAGAACGTAATCAGTTAGCAATAGTTCATTGGTACTGTTCTAAA
Source organism: Adranes taylori (assembly GCA_009867245.2). Lineage (NCBI taxonomy): Eukaryota > Metazoa > Arthropoda > Insecta > Coleoptera > Staphylinidae > Adranes > Adranes taylori. Next base: position 3,413 of record WYDF02065457.1, read on the forward strand.
TCTTTCGTTAACAAATGTTTTGTCAACAAAACAAATAAATGATTCGTAAGATGTTGAGAACGTAATCAGTTAACAATTGTTCATTTGTCTTGTTATCAAAACAAATGTAGAATTGTTGTTTAATTATTTTATATCAAAATTATTTCTTATCTGTTCATTTGTTTTGTTAACAATGCAAATGAACAATTGTTAATTGATTACGTTCTCAACATCTTACGAATCATTTGTTTTGTTGACAAAACATTTGTTAAAAAAAGATTTGTTTTCTTAAAAGTACCAATGAATTATTGCTAACTGATTACGTTCTCAATATCTTACGAATGAATTAGAATTGAGTTTTTGGAATACTTATTTGTACAATTCAAAAACTCCAACAAAGTATTCCAAAAACTCCATTTTAATTGATTCGTAAGATGTTGAGAACGTATTCAATTAAATTAAAATGGAGTTTTTGGAATACTTTCTCTCTTGAATAAAACAAATGTTTTTTTAACAAAACATTTTGTTAATTGGTTACGTTCTCAACAATTTACGAATCAATTAAAATGGAATTTTTGGAATCCTTTCTTGCTTGATTATTTCATATAAAAATTATTTCATATCTATTCATTTGTTTTGTTAATGAAACAAATATTCATCTACTCCATTTGCTTTCGGCTTGGTAGAATTATAAAACCCACCGGTGTAGATGACCAATACTGGTTTAAAGCTGTCGATTTCTCTGCATATTTAAACTATACAAATACAAGTAAAGCAATAAAAAATCACGTGGTGTCTGGCTGGAAGGGAGCTTGGGACGATTTGAAACGTTTCGTTCCTGCCTTTGGTACCTGCAAATTGGCAAGATAATTCGATTTTAAGAGGAATCAGCTCATATAATGCAAATAGATTCAAGCACATAGAGATAGACAATTAATTATATAGATAGACAATAAGCGGGAAACAGGTCGTACCTGATCGGAGAACAAGTCACAGCTGATAGAGAAACAGATTCAAAAGTATATAGTATAAAAATAAAACGCAATTTTAAATTATTTAAAAATATTTATTTGGGAAACTTTATTAACATTATGTTACTAATAAAAATATCCACCTTCTCTCAGTGTGTGTTTTTACTAGCAGTAATTTCCTTTAAACCATTCATATTGCCAGCAGCGTCAGATGCACGAAGTTTTCGTAATCGTTAAAATACGCTGTGTGACTCCATTTGATTAAGTAGATCCTGAATTCTGTCAGAATTCTTTGTTTCATCAAATTTTTTTAAGACGACGACATTTTGAATGTGTGTTTCAGCTGAGACTATCAAATCACGACTAAACTATTTTTTATTTTTCTTATGGATCACATAGCTATTAGGTCGAGCTGTTTGCATAACAGATAGGTATCAGGTTTAGTTGATAGGAAACAGAATATTTCCATTGCCTTTATAGCAATGATTAGTACTCGGTTGTTCATTAGCAAGAGTCATATAGCAATAAGCAGCGAGATACTCGCGAACGCTGTGTTTCTCAATTTGATTAAGTAGATCCTGGATTCTGGCAGGATCTTTTGTTTCAACAATTTTTTTTAATTCTGCAACACGCTTCAAAATTGTCTCTGGAATAACTTTAACTACTGCTGAAGTATCCCATAATACCCTTTCGTTGTTTTCATCGTTGTTTTCAGATTCATCGTCACCATCATCATCAGATTTAAACTCAGACTTTGATGATTCTCCTTCTTTATCGCTTTCAGATTCACTGCTTTTAGCGATATCAGATTTAGTATCAGAATCATCATTGTCACATTTAAAATTATAATTTGATGATTCTCCTTCTTCGTCGCTTATATCATCATCAATGCTCTCAGCTACATCAGATTTCGTATCAGCATCATCATCATCATCGTTAATATAGTCATTTGCGAAATAATATTTTCTCACCAACGATCGATGTTTATCCAAAAGTGGTTTAACAATATACACATTTTTTTTAGCAGAACGATTACCTCGTTTTTGCTTGTTAGTATCAGAGTTGCAATGTAATGCTTTCGATTTTAGCAAGATATCCAGATACATCTTTTTATCATGCTGAGTGCAATTCGATGGGATAGACTCGAAGAGCAAATCAAGTAAACCATTTGTTTTCTGATATTTTTTAGTGAAATTGAAGAGTCCAAGGACCAGTTTTCGAATCAAATTTTAATTCCAGCGTTTTGCTTGTTTTATGATACTTTCTTTTTTCCTTTCGCTTCTTCATCATCAGTAGTACTAGTCCTTTTACGTTTACCAGTGAAAGTCTGATTTAGAATCTCATCTGGAAGATACTTTGAGAATCGACTTATTCCTTTCTTAGACTTAAACACCACACATTGACATCATAGACATAGTTTACAATTATATTGAAATTTTCTAATATCTTGTGTGTATGAACGTTGATTGAATACTGAAATCGAACTCACTAAACACAGAGTATTTATACTTTATCAGACAATCAGAAGAACAAACATGATATTCAACTGTTGTTCATAGTTCGATAGCTGATCTATTACTGAACCGATTCATCTTTCCACTACGAAGAGCTACCAATTTCCGATGTTTATACTTCGGAAGTTCATCTACAACTGAACGATTTATTTCTTTCCACTACATCGCGTTTTACTTTTTCGGTTGGTTTCGGGCTTTTACTTTTCCATTGGTTCGAACTTTTACTGTTCGCTAAGGAGCGACGAATATCTACGAATCGCGACGACGACTGATTAAATTTCATTTCCATTCCAAGTTTGCGCTTTACGTGCATGGAATCTTCCGATTTCAATTGGAATGAAACCGATGTTTATAGTTTGAAAGTTCATCTTCTACTGAAAAACGATATAGTTTTCTATATAATGTGTGGATACATATCTTAAAATAACACTCAGCTGGTCTATCCTAGCAATATCTTGGGTGGTATCGATATAACCGGAAAAAAGAGAACTTTTTATTGTTTTAATTATACTTTGTTTAATGAGATTGTCTGACATTTCAATAACCTTGTTTTAAACAGCTAGACTTAAGTAAATGATAGAATGGTTTTTTGTATTTTCTAATAAATTGTGTAAAACCGGATCAAACTTTGAAATCAATTTTATCACAGATAAAAAAACGCCACAAGTTTTAAATTTTCAGTCTCGTCGTGTCGTCTAAATGGCTTATTCAAAGAGGCTAATATATGAGTCTATCAGAATAAAATAAGAATATTGTTTTATTTTGTGACTATGCTCCCGGAATAATCTTTTAATAAATGCGGTTTCAGTTTCTTTATATGAGAATATTGTTCCGGGTCCCTTTTGAGGTCCGGGCCGTGTGTTTCGTACACACGGCACACCGATAGTTACGCCACTGTTTCTTGGTTTATTGATAATGATTTTAATTGTTACTATCATCGATAGAGGGCGTTAAGGAAATTTAAATTAATAAATTTCGCGAGTTGATAAAAATTTGTGGTTAGATGAAGCTACATTTATTGGAACTAATCCACATTAGATACGAGGGGTATTGGTTGGTAAACGTATGGTGTGTCATTTTAGCTGGTCAAACAATATTACTATAATTAATGGGGAATGTTACATAAAATTTTTGAGGAATGAATTACCACTTTTTCTAGAAGATGTTCCCCTAGCAATTCATTGAAACAAGTTTTTCTAATTCGATGAATATCGGACTCATTTCGCTAAAGAAGTAAGAAATTTGCTAGATAATGCATACCCTCATAGCTGGTTAGTATATGGAAGTCTATTTTGTTAGCGAGCCTAGTTACCAGATGAATAAAAGAATTTATTTTTGCAACTAGACCCACTACTCGTTACAACATAGTGGAGAGAACACGAATTGCATTTTAAAGTGTTGCTAGTAATTTTGTTTTGTAAAATCGCGTAATTTATTGATTTAAATTTCCTTAACGCCCTCTACCGGTGAAAGTAACAATAATATTAAAACAATTTAAATCCTTATCAATAGACCAACGAGTCATTTCTATCGAGTCCAAAAATGTTAATTCCTTTCAGTGGAACCAGACTCATCGATATTTAAAGAAAAATGCATAATATTTACACGTTTCTTAAGATATCTCCGGATAAAAAAGATATCGATACACGGTTTTCATTGCTTTCTTGGTAATTTAGCCTTATTCTTTGAATCCATGGTAAAAACTCCGTACTTCCAATTAATACTTTCTAAAAAAAATTTAATTATATATATTTCTTTTGTTATAATTTTTTTTATAATTTTATTAATTTGTACTGTGTTTCTGTTGTATGAATGTCTTCTAGCAACGTTTTTTCTATTTCTCTAAAGAAGATACATATAACTTAACAGCACGCACAAACATAAAATCAAATACCATCGACATAATAAACAGCATATTTAAGAAAACAACAAAAATTAAATAGCCATATATAAATTTTGACTATATCTTTTGTTTTATTTTTTGTTATGTTTAGTGTTCTCTGTTTTACTTCTTTAGACAAAGTTTTGTAATGTTGATATGATCTCTAAATAAAGTTTCATTAATTAATTGAATGTTTTAGAAACGTTGATTTTATGAAAAATTTTTATTTATCAACTTAATGAAATATATACAATTAATTCAATATTATTCATAATATTTAATAGATATTAAAACAATGTATTGAAATGATTATCAGTTTTATTAGATACTAAATAAGTATAGATATTTAAATTCTAGAAAATCTCTGAATAATATAAGTATATAAAAGTATAATTTAGATACTGGCCACAAAAAAGATTAATTGTGAAGATATGTGCTGACATCACACATCGTTTTGATTAATTCTTTATTTAAGTGTATTGATTGACAAATGTATTACAATATACGAGGATCACATAAAATATTTTATCAAAAATAATGTAAATAATAAACATTGCATTGTATCCATTTTCACTTATTACTTGCAGTAGAACCATAAAGACGTGCGAGTCGTGTTCAAATAAAATAGACAGAATCCCATAAGTGACATTCTTAAGAAAATGACAGATCACTGAAACCAGACATAACAATTATTACAGGCTAATTAATCCAACATAAATTAATTTAACTAATTTACAAATAATATAAATATGAATTGTCAAATGGCACGAAATTATAAATATTTCAAACGAAGCCGCTCAATACGGAAGAATAATACATTATCAATTGCCGAATGTTGCCGACCGTCACAATTATATGCGGAAGAGAGGTATCAAAAGCACCGCATGTTTATATTTCCGTATCTGATTTTTGCTAGAAGCTACAATTATGAATTTAACTGAAATTTTTTATGACTTTTCTCTCGCTGATCCATTTTGATAGTTATGATTTTCAGCCTTTGTGTTTGCGATCGATTGATAGTTTTCTCCCATTGACTGATTCTGCATTCAAAGGAAATAGCGCTTTAACAATCCTTCTCTAATTATTTACTCTGATGGGAGGGACAACTTAGGCATTTATTTGTAAATGTGTTTCGTAGATTTTCGTCAACAAAATAATGCAACATTGATCCTTAGAAATCTCTACAGGTCAAAGAAATTTTTCTATTGGTGGAGTTCTAAACTTTCTAAAATTTTCTAGCAGATGCTTCCTTCAAGTCACGCCCATCTACCCGTCGCCTACGCAAAGTGGCACTGTCCATCGACGATACGCCACAAGTTTATTAATAATAAACCTTTTAAAATTAATAATTAAGAATAATATTAATAATATGCCTATTTGTTGAAGTTTCAGAAAAGTTTATTAATATAAAAATATTTCATTTTGATGTTATTGCTTTATAAGTTATAACTTATTTCAATTTCATTAAACTCTATTTAGAAGTAAAAATAGTAATAATTATATCATAGAAGTTATAGAATATAGAAGAAATTATTGAAGTAATTGTAATAAGATAAGAAGTAATAATTATGTCATACAGTAGGGTAGATTTATTTGTCATTTATTTACTTGTTTGATTATGTTTCTTTCAATAACAAATTTCAAAAAATAAAAAAAAGTATACACAAATTAAAACAAATTGCTTATTAAATATTTTTATTAGTATGTATTTATTAACGAAACAATTCAATCTTCAACTCATTGGATATTGCTTTTGAAAATTTTAATTATAAATTACATTAAAAAAATTCTGTTTGATATAATGAATTTTTTGAATAATTTTTGGAATAATATCTTGTAGTCTGAATATGTGGCACTTGTAGACCCCGAAACGCGTTACGATATTTTATCAACAATAAGCGTTAATTTCATTTTGGAGTAGGAGGACTGTGATTTTATTTATTGCAGGTCTATTTTCTTGGACCGTGAGCAAAATCGCGGTCTTGAATATGATTTGCTCGAAATAAGCGCCAGTAGCAATTCGCTTATTTTATTCATCTAAATTAAAATAAACCAAGTCATAGTAATTCTACGAACATTACGTCAAGTATACATAGATATTACACTTATTTTCTGCTGAATCTTTCATTCTCTTGTCCGCCTACACCACGCATGCTGGTAGATGCACCTACGCCATCCACACCACCGAAGCAACAGAAAGAATAAAAATCAGTCCCAGGTTCACCAATTCCACCCACAGCTCCAGGCGACGTGCCATTACCTCCTACTCCAGGCAAGGGATGGTTGTACTCTGTGACACTTGAAGAGCATCACTGACGACTGTTTCGCTACTATTTCGGCGACAGCGGATAAAACCTTCATACTCACACACCACTTCCATCTTTGTCAAAAATCACTTCATATCTTCACCAACATATCTCAGGTCATCAACAATTCATCTCACAACGTCAACTATGAAACCAACTACCCTGAGAGCTGATGTATGACTATTTTTATGTTACAAACAGAATAAAATAAGAAAAGTAATATAATGGTCCGTATCCTAATCACGATCCTGCTTTAATAAGATCAAATTCAGTAACAAAATGCCGTTTTCAGAGTTTTCAAAAGGAAAAAAGTACAAAATTTATGTAATTCATTTTTCTCTATAATTTTTATTTTTCAAAAATGTTATGGCTTTAGGAAAATGCGTTAAAAAATTATAATAACAAATTGAAAAATGAGGTTTTTTGATAAAATAGGTGTTTATTTGAAGAAAAATGCTGAAGTACTGAAGGATGTTGCGTGAAGGACCTAATTGAGTCAGCGCTTTAAACTTGCTGTTAAATTGCTCTTAAATAAAGAAAAATTGTAATACATATAAAGATATAAAAGATATAGGATTCTTGACTATTTCCGTTTTTAAGGTTTTCGGTAGGAATTACGTTTTAAAGAGTCCAAAAGGTGTTGATAAATATCTATGGGTTTGTGTACGTTCAAATATTTCACCTAAAGATATTTGGTGGACACAAAAATTTTGTACAAAATATTATAGAACCAAATTAACGGATCGCTGTCACCTTGAATTTGGCTCAATTTTCCGAAAATTATTATATTAAGAGCTTGAAATTTTCAACTTTCCCATTCAACAGACTGCAACGTTACCAGTTTACAATTTAGAAAAAGTTTGGTTACATTTAGAACTATTAATGATGGAACATTCTAATAAATTCTGTAGCATATCATTATCAAAGCTCTTTCCATGTTATCTGAAACACTTTCTCTTAATCACAATCTAACATATATACAGGGTGTTATTTTCTATATAACCCTTACAGCATGTTTTCTGGGAAATGACTTCTTCAATATTTTTTAAAGTTTCTTGCATCCAAGAATTGTTCAATGGTTAAGCAAGCGATTGATCAAGTTAAGAAAAAATATACGTTCAAAATTCTTAGCAAGTTGAAAAAAGGTACACTTTCTTCAATATCATGATTCTTATGAAAGACGAAAAAGTAAAACTAAGGAACCTTATGCAACACCAAGAGGTCTTAATTTGGAGAATTTCACCAGTTGAACGTACTAAGCCTATTTTGAACAATAAAAGGTTTCTTTTTAACGTTTCATTGATGTCTTAAACATTTTTGTATATGATGATAGCCTGTGCATCACAATATTTGAAGTATACATCTGCAATAAGGTTTCTGTCTCGACCCATCCCGAAAAATATTTCCCGGGAGTTCCCGGTTTTGGTTGGTATCTTGATTCCCCCAAATTTTGTTGCAGAGTCCCGAGAGTTTTATAATTTATTTAATTAATTTTTGGACTGATCTTTTTCAAGCCAAAACAAAAATAGAAGAAAGAAGAAACCCGTAGTTAATTTATTTGACACAATTTTTAAATAATCCTGAGTTTAAACCAAAAACAAAATATTTCAAAAGCTGTACCAAGGTGGACTACATTGCATACGGGGAAAGTATTGCAAAACGTTTGTATCCTACCATTTCTCATGTAACTACTAATGATTCGTTAGAAATCATTTTCAGAGACGTGGAAACAGTTTGAGCAGAAATTCACTATGCAAGAAGAATTAAATAGGGAACTCCCTTAAACAAAACAATCTTTCGAAGAAAAGTAAACAAACAGCTAAGATAAGTTTTAGAAAAGAAATCAAATTATTTGAATTGACGGGAGAGGAATAAAAAATTTGGATTATCTTTCAACCTGTTATCGACTTCTACTGAAAATAAGCGGGTGTATTCACGCGCTGGAAACATTTCCACAAAAGTTCGCAGTAGAATGTCGGATACAAGTTTACATGCATTAGTTTTTTTGAAAACTTATTTCAAAACGATCTAACTTTTTCTTGTGTATACATATTTCCTAAATATATTTTATGAGAGAATTTGATTTCATTATTAGAGTTGAGACTTTTTAAATTTCCAAATACTTTTCTATCTTTTTCTGTGTGTTTTATTCATTTACTAGCGGCCCTGGCAAACCTTGTTTTTGCAAACCCCTACCTGATCCTCCGGCCTACGGAGCGGCATATAGTTGCGGCATATGGCGCGGATAAGGCGCGACATATGGCGCGACATATGGCTCGGCATACGGCGCAGCATTCGGCGCGGTATAAAGCGCGGCAAACAGCGCGACGTTCGTACCGACAGCTTTACGGCGCGGCATAAGGCGTGGCGTACGCCGGAGCATACGGCGAAGCTTGCGCTGGGCTTACGGCACGGCATTCGGCGCGGACAGTCTACGGCCTAAAAATCATTATTCTGTTAGGAACATTTTTAAAAAAATTAGTCAAATCGATCCAGAGCGTTTTCAATTTTTCTTTCCCCCAATTTTTTTTCCCCTAATCATGCAATTTTCCGGGCAACTTTTCCATTTTATCTCTTCGTAAGAACCTAATCCGGAATGTTAGAAAAATTTTAAAGAAGAAATTAGCCAAATCTATCCAGCCGTTCTCAAATGATGCGCTCACCAACAAACATTCATTTTTCTTATATAGATTATTGCCCATTTAATTTTTATTTATATGTTCATTTCACATTTAATTTTCCGGGCAACTTTTTCAATTTTTCTTTCCCTAGAAACCGTATTCGGAACATTTTTAAAATGAAATTTTCCCAGCAGTTTTTCCCACCAGAACCAACTAGTTTTCCCCGAATCTTCCAATTTTCCGGTCAACGTTTACAATAATTCTCTTCGTAAGAATCTAATGCGAAATGTTAGAAAATTTTTAAAGAAATTAGCTAAATCTATCCAGCCGTTCTCAAATGATACGCTCACCAACAAACAGCATTTCATTTTTCTTATATAGATGATTGCACATTTAATTTTCCAATTTTCTGGGAAACTTTTCCAATTTTTCTTTCCCTAAAAACCTTATTTGGAGTGTGAGGAATATTTTTAAAAAGAAATTAGCCAAATTGATCTAGCCGATCTCAAGTGATACGCTTACCAACGGATTTTAGGTTTTCCCGAATTTTACAATTTCCTTACAACTTTTCCAATTTTTATTTGCGTAAAACTCTTACTTGGACTGTCAGAAACATTTTTAAAAAGAAACTAGTTATTCCCAAATTTTTTAAATTTTCCAGGCAACTTTTCCAATTTTTCTCTCCCTAAGAGCCTTACGCGGACTGTAAGAAACTTTTTAAAGAAGAAATTAGCCAAATCTATACAGCCGTTCTCAAGTGATGCGCTTACCAACAAACAGCATTTCATTTGTATTATGTAGATTATTGAACAAATAATTTTACAATTTTCCAGGAATCTTTTCCAATTTTTCTTTCCCTAAGAACCTTACTCGCAGTGTTAGGAACATTCTTAAAAAGAAGTTAGCCAAATCGATCCAGCCGTTCTCAAGTGATGCGATGACTAACGGATTTCAGTTTTTCCCGAATTTTCCTTAGAACTTACCCAATTTTTAATTCCGGAAAACCTTATTCGGACTGTTAGAAACATTTTAAAAAAGAAATTAGTCAAATCGATCTTGCCGTTCTAAAGTGAACGCGCATACTAACGAGTTTTTCCCGAATTTTCGACTTTTCCGGACAACTTTTCTATTTTTCTTTCCGTAAGAAACTTACGCGGACTGTTAGAAACATTTAAAAAAGAAATTAGCCAAATCGATCAGGCCATTCTCATGTCATGTGCTCTATGTAGATGTATTATTTTTATGTATTCATATGTATGTACTATGTATTGTATTATTACATATAGTACATTGTATTTCTATTACAGTAGTATTAGCATATATTTATACATGTATGTATATATGTTTATCTATTAAATATAATATTTCGGGAAAAAATTAATAAGAAACAAAATTTTTATGTCTGATGAACTATAATTTTTCTAAAACATATTGCTCGTGCAATATTACTCAATTTATATAATACTATGTACTTTCATATCGGGCTGACTTGTCGAATCCGGCCCATTGTCTAGATATTTATAAATAATAGAATTGATAGGTGAACAGGAAGCAATACAAACACAGAATTTCGTATAAGGCAAGCGTTAATTTTTTTTTTATTTATGTATATAGCTTGTTTAACCTGGCATTTATTGTTTTTAATATTTTATAATTCGTAAAATGATACTAACACTGTTTGGCTCTACTTATAATGCAAAATAGTTACGACGTCTTCATTTCATGTTTGGCAAGATTTCAAAGATAAAAGTTTCAAACTAGCGTATAAAAATTTCTTAATAAGTCTGATTTGATTTTCTGGCCTCAAAATGATTGTCTACGTTGATTTGGCGATGCGTGACGTCCCATTTGTTTGTAAATTTGGCGATGGCGATCTGGCGACGTCGGAAGGATGAATGGAGCGTTGAAGATTGAAACGAGCGAATGGCGACGGTCTGCGAATATTGATAACGTGTGGCGAATTGATTGTTCGAAGGTGTCGACTCGTCATTGACGGTGCTGCTTCGATGAGCACGTCTCATGGGTGAGATTCACTCATTGGCGCGGTTGGTTGGTTGGCGATGCGACCGTCAGTAGGGTAGAGTTGTCTCTTTATCTACATGATGGACTCGTTGGCGCGTCAATGCGGTTGGTACATTGATCGTGGCTTCTCCCCTTGGCGTCGATCTTCTCCAGGATGCTCGAAGATGCAAGGAAGGGGATTAACAAATGTAGGTGAGTAAGAAAATAGAATAGAAGAATGAAGTATTGAAGCATCAAAAGATTTCTGCCGAAAGTCTACATGACGTAGATCAGATAATCATTATAAGCGGTTCGGAAGATTCAGCCGAATGATTAAAATGTGTAATTTATTGTACCTGATTTTTTGCTGGCATAGAGATTTTGTGATCGACGGAGTGATTTTAATTTAATTTTTGTAGATGGAAAATTCAATTAGTGAACACGTTGGTGACGCTTTACTTAGAAAATATTAAAGAAATCGTTCTTTATACTGTCTGGCTATGCTCGCTTTAAAAGTCAGATTTGAACGTTTAAGAGAGTTATACTGATTGAAACATGCGACTTATACTCCCTCGAAGGCAATCAGACAAAATCTCTTAATGCGTCTCTCTGAAACAGGCCTAGGTATGTCTTTTTATATGAAACGAGATTTTAGGCGTCCGGCTTCCGGCTTCGACGAGTTTGCTAAAATTGTTAAGAAGGGATATTTTCCTCAAATCAGAGACGTTCGTTTAATCGTTGCGAAGTTTTAAGAATATTATCGCTTAACATCCCTGGCAAGACTCTATGCTTTTAGAATAGGGAGCTCTCCAAGCAGCTTTAACGTGCCAACGGGCAACCAGCTGCATTCTCCTTCTACTACGGATTTCCTCCACTCAATCGATGACAGCGGCAGCTTTTGCGTGGAAAGCATGCAAAACAACGTTCTCGTCTTATGAATAACATGAAAATCAGCTTATGCGAAGGTAACGCCCACAAAGTTCATTAAACTCATGAAATTTGTCGAAAATACGATACATCGAACTCTTATGCAGACGAGGTTACGAGAAGTCAATAATATCATTAAATGAGGTCGTAAAAATCTTTCGCTAGACAAGGGCAATGAACGCAGGTTCAACATCCTTACTAAGAGGTATTTATTCGAAAACAAAAATTCACCAAAAGCAAACTCTATAACTCTATAATATAAAAATTTGCCGTCGTTAAAGAGAGAGAGAACATATCTCCCTCTTTAGATATATAGTTGTTTGCTCATTTTCTACATCGATAAAAGATCACAAAAAATGCGAAAACATCTGGTTACTACGAGAGGCTATAAATTATCTTAATCCCTTCTGACAGATATTTACGTACGACTTTAACAAAACATCGAAAAGGAAGGTCATTCAAATACGCACAAAATATAAACTTCACTCTCTTTCTTAGCTGGCTCTTTCTAACACATGCGAATACGAAACGTTAGTTTTGCTGCTCTTGGCTTGACTCCAACTCCGGCTTCCCTCCACCTGTGTGTATGAAGGAGGCGCGTGTTGCTTGCTGTAGACTGACGGCTTTGGTGGACGATTCTAAACGTATAATTCGCTATCTGCATGTATAAAAGAACCAGGGATCATACATCGTAAATAATTCCGTCGGATGAATTATTTTAGTTAAATATGATAAAATAAATGACAAACTATGTTAAAAACCCGGGTACCCGGGACAACCCAAATTCGTGGCCCGTGTCCCGGGAATTCAGAAACCCTAATCTGTAATAGTTCCTACATCTAGAAGAATAGATGTTTTTAATAGAAGATATAGCCTATAACATATAAAATGTATGCAGCATACTGCATTGTTATTCTAATCAACTACTAAATTGAATTTAGATAAAAAGCAAAAACATAATAATGCACAATAATAAAAAACAAAAACGGAACTATAATAATGCTTAATAAGGTGTGTAGAGGTTATAGACTTATAATTAAAGTAAATTTATGCTTGCACATAGTTGATAAATCATAATTATTGCACTGATAAGTAAAATAATGCAACAAAAGGTAGGTTAGATTAATATGCATTTATGTAGACAAGATAAGAGTGTCTGCTTTTTTAATTCTATAAGTAATGCTGTATGATTATTTTATATAAGTAATTTGAAATTAAATTTGGTTTGATGAAAATAAAGCATAAAAGCAGATGAATTTCATTCATCCCAACGATGACAGGTATTAGTAATCCTTGATTTCTAACAAGAACCTTCATTACGTCTCACTAAAATGCATCGATCTTGAACTTTCTAGAAATGTTGGTAGTTGCGATGTCAAAAGAAAAATGAATGAATTTGTTGAAGGACATCTCAAATTTCTTGGTTTTTCATTTAAGCGCGATCCTGTTGTCTCCACTGGAGCAAGTCTGATCATCAAGTTCGGGGAAAGAATTACTTGCTATTTACGAAATGTGTTGATCATTTCTGTCTTGAGCTTTATCTATTATAAAACATTTTTTAAGAGAATTTTCTTCAAAGAAGGAATGTAGAAGAGGAAAAAAAACAGAAGCCGCGAAGAAAGTGGTAACTTCCAGTTCTTCTGAGGAAGAAGAAGTTCCCAGTTTGGCTGACACCAGTGGAAGCTCAAACTTTGTAAGCGAAGAGGACGAGAGTGTTGATGAAGCTGAAAGTTCTATCTAGGAAAAGTGATAGGTGTTTGTGGGGACAATTTACAAATCAATTTCCTTCGAAGAAAAGGAATGCAGTCAACTTTCTGTATTCCGACTGTCGAAGACATTAGTGTCGTTAACCGACAAGACATCGAAAAGTTCCCCAATCCCAATCAGAATAAGGGGTTATAAAGATACGAGAAAAAAAAACTCATATGAAGTTAAAATCAAAAGAGTCTGCAAAAGTTAAGGGTACGTAAAGTGATACTTAGCGTGCTACTTAGTTGCTTAGATGTTGATTGTAGATATTTGATGATTATTGATAACTGATTAACTTACTATTGACTATGGTGTTTGTGCAAAGCATTCTTAAGGCTGCGATAATCGCTCGCGATAAAACCAAAAGATAGCTCAGGTAAATGCAAATTCTTACTTCGACCTGCGCGATAAACGCTTGCTGCCATAACGAAGATTCCAATTCAAAATTGCGTCTCCTCGTTATTAGACTTTTATATTCAAATTTTGGCGGTGCGATACACTTCTTCTGTATCATATGCATAGTGGGGCTCTACGTGGCCAAAATTCGCAGAAAACGTAAAACCAAAACCAAGAAGAGATGTCTGCTAGAAGCCTTGAAATCTAAAGGCGAAAATCATAACGGTTTACTAAAAATTCTTTGAAACAAAAACTCTAGAAGTTTTACTAGCAAATTTCCTAGAAAGTGTGGAACCAAAACTCGTTAAAAAATGGCGGTTAGAACTGTTGAAGTCATAAATTTTTTTGTGCCAATTCTTGGTTTGCGTAAAAACAAATTGAAGCGCCTCTATTTAAAATCTCAAACTAAAATGTTAAAAAGTCTATGTAAAAAATACATAGCTATCTAAACGAGAACGAACTCATAAATTCTCTCGACATTAAATATCTATTGCAAGCGTATATGCAGGTGCTTTTTCTCCTTTCATCCGTTTTCTTCAAGAAACTAAATTTTATTTGGCGGTTTATATTATATTAAAATTAAATTATTAGATTAATTTATATTGAATTAATTAACCGATAACAATTTGAGATAAAGCGTGACGCGTTCAAGGATATAAATGTAACGTTCTTCGAAAATTCTGAAGTGCAATCAGATTTTTATAAATCTAAATGTACATAGAAATTCCTGATGGTCATTTTTTAAACATCAACATTATTAAATCAATCACAAACGTAGCTTTGTAATATATTATAGATTAGGTCATATAGATTATATATAAATTTAATGGCTTAAATGGTTTTTACCTTTTATATATGCACTTTCATACGTAAACAGAAGAGAGGAATTTAATATGAAATATAAGATAAGATTTATTAAAGTATAAATAAAACTAAATTTTTTTTTATTTAAATATAAAATTTCTCATTTATAATTGCGATTAAATAATGTTATTATAATATACATATGTTTACATGTGCCAACGTTGTTACAAGTTTATTGATATAGATAAAGCAAACTCATTGTCGATGGAGTATGTTTTATTTCCACCTTGAAGATATAAGTCAAATATTTTTATAAATAAATTTTTTTATCAGATTTAAGTAAGGACATATACAATAGTATGAATCTCAAACTACAAGGTATCATGCTAAAAATGAATTTTTGCAAAATCATATTTAATCTAACGCTTTTGTTTCTCATGCAAGCTTCATGGCGGCCCATTTTCTCAAAAACTCATTATGGGATATTTTTTAATTATTCTGTAATGAATCATCAATCAATGATTTAGTGATAAAGAGAGCTTAAAATGGCCACTTAAAGTTTCCAATTTGATCCTAACAAATAGCAATTTGATCTTGATTAAGTTTAAATACATTGGCTTCTTTGAAAGTTGGAAAAATAAAACTTACATATCCTGTGTTAGAATAAACGACGATTTCAAGTAATAATAAAATTCGAAAACTTTTTAGAAACATTTAGAAAGTATCTTTTTATATTTTGATACAATTATATATAAAAGTGCTGAATAATTGGTACTTTAAGCCAGCTCCGGTGAACGCGACAACGGGTGAACAGTCTAATACAATGGGCAGGGACACAGTGCGACGTAATGTGGTATGTGTACAGTAGCAGGAAGTAGCCAGTGGGACTATTTATAGCGACCGCTGACTGACGAGCTTCCGTCATGTGAGGAAAAAAGTCTGACCTCGCAAAGCAGGTGATGGAAATATTTCTAAACCTATTCATCTGGCATTGCTTGAATCATCGTTTAGAAGTCGCCGTGCACGATTCAGTAAAAGAAGGGACGGGGATTAATCAGCTCATTAATAAAATTAGACATATCCTCAGCTGCTTTGCGAAAAACAGCAGGGAATTGGCAGATCTAGAGCAAGAAATTTTGAAAATCGGTCGTGATTCTTGACACTCCAGTAAAAGCTGCCTGGAAAGATTACAAAGCTTTTTAGAAGCATCGGACGACACGAAACGGAACTCAAAATAACGTTTTACTTACACAGGGTTTTCTAATGCATTGTCATCTACCCCTTTTGTCCACAACCCAGCTGTATTGTATGGTTGGTTGATCTATCCCTACAGCTTCAAAAATGAAGTCTACACCTTATTCAAGCTCGCAATGCCATCACGCTTTTAATAAAAGTATTTGAAAATCGAGTTGATGGTATGGGACAACGTACAAGTGAGAAAACAAAGAACAAAAATTCCTAAGATTACTGAAAAACAGTTTTATCGCAGCTTGGCAAATAATTTGGCATCCAGGCTGCTATCAACAATAGTGAATGCATCTGAAAACTACGATGTTATGAATGATATCAAAGTCATTAACCCAAAATTTTGGCCTAAAACTATTTTATCGGCTGAACAGCTGCAAATGAAAAAGAGATAAATTAATAAAATAATTAAACAATTAATCACCAACTAATTAAATCCAAGAAAAAATATCGGTACGAGACATTATTTTAATTCACTAGAACTTAGCTAGATAAATAAGTCAATAATCAATGATTAATAAATGATAAAATATAATTAAACGATTAAATTTATGCGGTGTATAACCCGAGAATTTTCGCGGAATGCAAAAATGTTATATAGAAGAAGCGATGGTCATCCTAACTGGTATAGTATGTAATATATAACGCCTAAATTCAGATGGTCCGTTTCTTGCACAAAAAAAACATTAGTGTCCAAATAACCAACGTAGTTAGGTTTTTTCCCTATACGTGCGTGTATTTAAGATATCAGTTTTAAAAATTTGACGCAAGTGTTTTAAATATTTTATTTACACATAGGCGCTGAACAAAATTAAATTGTACATGTATTTATACTTGAGTCCAATTTAGAGGAAAGATTTTTCTTATCTTATGACCGTTCTTTTTTAATGGCTTCCTAGTTCTAATGGATAATTTTTATAGAAATTTCTTATTGAAAACAGTTACTATTTTTGAGCTCTTGTTCATGTAAAGTATCACCAACGTTCAGTATATAAGATCAGATTCAGATCAGATTTGAATGATCAGATCTATTTTCTTAAACACCGAGCGAAAAATAGCAGTCTTGAATCTGATTTGCTCAACTAAGCGCCAATACAAGTCGTTTATTTTATTAAATTAAAATTAAAGTCAATCAAGTTAATGAACTATGAAATAAAATCGATGTATTCCAGCTAAGTATCACGCTAGGTTTCAAATAAAACACTCTACTCTTCAGCGGGATCTCTCGATTACTCTCCTTTTCACTTTTCTTTTTTCCTATTTACATTCTTTTTTCCATAGTTACATTTCCCTCACCTACTAACCGTTTCTTCGATACAACCACGAGAAGGCAGACGGCAAGAAAGTTAATGGAGAAGCCATCAGCCTCATCAAAGAGTGAACATCATTAACTAATCAACCTCATCAACTAATCAACCTCATCAACGGGACAACGTCACCAACGGGTCGACATCGTCAAAACAAGCAACGAATTCGTTTCCAGTAGTCAGATCGGCTCCATTCGCTTGCAGGTCGCATTCCTTTCATTTCACTCGACGGCACAATTTCAGCATCTCTGATTCACGTACTGGCTGGACGATTCCTCCATCCTCATCAACGGCGAACCCGCGGCGTTGCCTATCAGAGATCTAAACCCATCCGAGATCGTCAATGGATTCGAACTTCCGGATCATTTGTAACAAATAATATTTCATACTTAGTTCGCTAATATTTTTATCTTTGCTTTTTTAATGAAGAGAGTCGACCTAACTACTTTTGCATTACAATTAACTTTGAGCATTATGTCAGTCATTTTAACGAGCACGATTAAAGTCATGCCATTTATTATACACCCTCCGTCATAATAAGTGTCCGTTTTAAAATAAAAACATTTTACTCCTATTATATTTAATAAGAACATTATATTAAAATTATTACATTGTATTATACATTACATTATATTAATAAAAACATTATGTTAAACATTATATTTATAGGAGTAAAATGTATGGATTTAAATATATTTCCAACTTAACGAGACATATTACATAATAACAACAATAATCAACACTATCAACAACCATCCATCAGTAGTAGTACTAATTGCTAATCTTTGCCTGAGTCGCTCCGACGAGCTCCATATCACAGTTAAGGCAAAGTGGTACTGTTCTAATCGAATCAATCTGTCTTAGCCTAAATCCCTCAACTTATAATTGTTGTCGCCATTTAGTTTTATCATTTCTATCATATACTGCTGATGTGATATGAAGACCTTCTTCAATATATCACGACTCATTTCATTAAAATGAGTCGTGATACATTGAAAAAGTGACGGAATCAATAAGTTCATCGAAATTTCTAGCAGCAGTTTGGTACTACAACGGCTGAAAGGCATTCAAAAACCGAGATCTAGCACATTGGTGTCGGGACTATTAGAGGGTTGACATATTATATTAATTGGAATATTAGCGACATTTAACGCGCTAACAGCTTCATTGAAGTCCTTATCGTTCTTATCAAAATGGGGTTAGCGTTGTCCTATTGAATGAAACTTGGAGTACGTCTATTAGACAGAGGTCATTTAGCTTTAATTGCAGGGAGAAGTTTATCTACTATCATGTTTCTGTATTCGCTTTTGTTCACAGAATCAATGACTTTAGTTGCTGGACGGTTTTTCTGCTACATTTGGCTGGTTCTTGTTTTACAAATGGACAAATCCCTATTTTCCCATCAAACCATTGATTACGGGAATCGACCCACAGTGGAAGAACAACAGCGGCCAAAAACATTATCTTCGTGATGAACCTCTTACTTTTTGATGAACCTCGCATGTTTGATGAGGCTCCATCTCATCGTGGACGAGGTAGGACTTGTTTGATGTCTTCTTTAAATATAACCATTTCTCATCAGGTGAATGTAGTTTTTCATATCCTTAAAAATAGGTGCACCTTCAGCGATACTTTCCAAATCAAGCATTGAAAATCAGTATTCCAAACGCTGCAATTTGTTACGGTTAGTGAGGAATGGTTTTACTGCGTTGGAATGAGGCTTAATCAGTCCAGATTTAATGTTTCTGTGAATTGTGCTTTTTGAAATTCCTATAGCATGTACGATTTTTCGCTTCCTGCCGACTCTTCCGGATTTCCGCGAATTTTCATTTACACTTACTGATCCTTCACGTAAATACTGTTGTCCTCGATGCCAAATTCGACTTATTGTCTTCTCCAATACAGAATACCGAGCGGATGCATCTTTAACTGATCCATATTTAAGTTTACCATTTACACTTGCTTCTAGCAAATAATGGTACACACTTTGACGCATTTCCTGATTTAGATTAGGCCTTTTCCTTTGGGGTGCAACTTCAGAAACTACTCCACGATTCATTATGTGGCCACAACGGTATTTTTAGAAATGGCAAAATAGCGTCTGATTTTTAAATAACTATACGAAAGTTGACGTGACATATTCCAAATTTTTGATAACATATAAATGTCTATTTTGACATAAGTAACTTGATGGAATAGAAAACTGCAATTGAAATTTCGAGATAACGTTAAGTTTCAGAAACTATGCAAATCGGACACTTATTTTGCGACAGAGGGAGTATATACGAAGAAAAATAAAAGCCATTTTTGAAGCAAGCATAAAAGCAAATAAAAATCTATGCTTGTCGCCCTAAGTCTGTGGTTTCAATTGAGTTGACCTATGGGCCCGATATGGGATAAAATATGGGGTTTCATGCAAAAGCGACATATGTTATAGAAAATTTCGACATATGTTCGACATTGTCGACATATGTTATAGTCTATAAAACGCAAAACATAACCAAAAATACAACTATGTCTATCAAATGAAGAGAAAATGAGATTTTTCAAATGTGTGAAAGATTTAAGATTAATAGCCCTCGTGATGTAATAGAAGATTGCAGGGAATACAAGGAGGGTCTGATACCAGTACTATGCGGAGAAACATCTACAATTCTTGAACAGCCACCAATGTTCAAAAAACTTTTATCAGTAATAAACAGCATTGCAGTGTCGAGTGTAGAGTGTGCATATGGCTTTCCGCAATGAACTTGATTATGACACCACTGAGATCTACACTCTAATCAGCACTGTTTGTGATTTACTCTGCGCATCAGACTTCTGGGACCTCCTGTGACTAGATATAAACCTGAGCATCATGTAAAGTCTTTTCTCTTAATTGTAGTACGTGTTTGTTTTTGCTTGATTGTCTTTGAAGTAATTTCACAATATACATATATATATATATATATATATATATATATATATATTTCTATGAGCTACTGAAGTATAAGCACTTTGTTACAAAATTGTTCTTATCAAAGTAGGATTATTTTTGACTACTATACTGCTTTTTATATTTTATTCTGTTTGTAACATAAAAAATGCTCGTCGCATGAGATAATGCAGGGTTTGGGTAGAAATTCACTGATCTTAATTATTATAATAAAGTACTTAAATTCATATATACTGATACACATAAATGTTAAACACACAAGGTTAAATAGTTTAAGTCGTATTGGTTTATTGTTCTATAATATTTATAACTTCATATATATTACTCGATTCGCGATTTTTAATTTACTGACAATCGAAGAAGTAGTTTATCAAGGAAGAGTTATGAAATATTGATATGAATGAAAGAGAAGAATTGAAGATTAGATAATGATGATAAGAGATCGAAAGATTCAGCAGAAAATAAATTATGTAATATACTTATACCTGACCTGATTTCATAAAACTTTATTATTGACTAAAGTTAATTTAATTTAAATAAAATAAGCTATTTGTCGTGGCGCTTACTTTGAAGAAAATCTGCTTCAAGACCACGATTATTCGCTTACGGTGCAAGGATAAGGTAATTTAATGGTGAATTATTGCCAATCGAATCGTGCGAGGCCCTCACTCGTAGATGATCAGAACAAGACCCAAAATGCATCTAATTAATGCTGATGGCTTGGGTGCGTCATTTTATATAAAATTAGCTGAGGTCGGCTCAACCGTGACAACTTTCGTAGATCGACAGCCCCATCTCGCTACCCCATCTCAATCTGTAACAACGTAATGAAATAAGATTTTGCAGTAACAAAAATGTATTTATAATACAGTTTAGTACAAAATTAATAAAAATTATATTTTAATCATATTAT